>JAULBR010138851.1:0-18068 GCA_032355825.1 Melanodrymia aurantiaca
TGTTGAAAACTTCTCCCTGTCAATGGTAGAGGGAGAAGTCACTTCTCCCTATAAATCTGACCTAGCTTGAGGCCTGATACAACAGGGGTTTTTTTCTTCTAATAATTGCCTGCTGTTTGTTATGAAGAGGTTATGTTCCACATTGTGATGTTTGTTCAGCTATAGTGTAGATTAATGAACCAGACATCTTCCACCGGAGACGAGACCAAATTTCATCTTATTTTAATCCACGTCTAAGACATCTGTAGAGTTTTATTTACATATTAAACACATGTGAGATACTCTATTCCGTTAAATTTCAGATACCAGAGATAAAGAAAGAAGTTATGGAAAAAGTACCACCTCTCACCCTTAGTAAATCAGAGGACTTCAAAAAGTAAGGGTTTTGTTTTCTTGTATAGAACTTTAATTTTATTGAGTTAAACTGTGTGAGCTTCTACTAAATGGTATACCTGCATATTTTGATGATTACTTTCTATCAACTACTCCACTAGCTTTAGGTCTATTAACTCCTCACTCAGAAAAGAACTATAGCTAGAGACAGGGGTAATTGTAGTACTCAGAAAAGTTTTGTTGCAATTTGCATAGTTAGGTTATTAATCAAATTAGGGAGTGGGATTTAACTCGGCGAAAGAGCGACCGTCTAAGTTTTGATGAGTCGAAGCATCAATCTTACTTACTCAGTGGACCTATTGGGTTATTTCCCCATACCAACCAGTGGTCCATGACTGGCCGATCAAATACAGTGGTGTGTGCAATCCTGTGGGAAAGTGCACATAAAAGATTCTTTACTCTTTGACCAAATGTCGATATACCCATGCATTTGACATCCAATAACAGCGGATCAATAATTACTGTGTTCCAGTGATGTTGTTAAACAAACAAAGTTTTATCTTTACCATAAACACTGCAGATTGAATATTGACACTACTTGAGATATTAATTTGTCTTTATATTTACCAAATCTTGATATTTTTGTAATGTGTTCTACTATGCTATTGCTCTTGTTTTTAGGATGTACAAAGGGGTGATACAGGAGATTTATACTGGACTACAGTGTACATCATGCGGGGAGCGCTTTAACTTTCTTCAAACAGACCGGTATCGAGAGCATCTAGATTGGCATTTCCGGCGGAACAAGCGAGGCATGGATGACATGAAGGTGGCCAGGAACCGTGACTGGTACTTCAAGATGAATGTGAGAAGACATTCTCTAATAGTGCTAGCAATCATTATCTCACCTCTTGTAGCCTATTCTCTAATACTAATAGTGCTAGCAATCATTATCTCAACTCTTGTAGTCATGGCTTAAAACTAAATGACATTGATCACAGTTGTTGGTTCATCAAAGTCCATGGTGTGTGCTATCCTGTCTGTAGAAAAGAGCACATACAAGATCTCTTGCTGTTATTTCGTAAGAGTAGTCCATGTGGTGGCAGCAGGTTTCTGCTGATTACTAATCAATGTGTTTCAGTTTGTTGTTAACAGTGGGTTGTGCCCCATGTATTTGAAAACAATATTGCTTGATTGGTCTTAGAATGCATTCTTATAAAGTTTTAAGTGGTAAATCGATCATTCACAGTATATACTGTACTATAAAACAAGTACATGTATTATTAAAATCGACATTGCAGAAATGTTTGAACTGTCTCAAACCTTACTTGCACATATGTTTATGTGGATGTTTAGTGTTTTTATCATATTGTTTGCATGTACATATGACATACTTTATGTGCTATTTCATCTCATTTTGTGATCTACTTTTGTTATGTTTTAGGAATGGATTACATACCAAGAAATTGAAGAATCTGAAGAAAGAGGTTGGTAACTTGAATCAAGTGCATTACAATTACATTTACTGTAGTATTTAGCAGCTACTTACTTAGAACAGTTCTCAAACTATGCATTTTTACTGCCAAATGATGAGTGAAATGCAATTTGTTTAAAAGCAAATTTTTGGCCATATTAAAATAATGAGGTTTTTAACTAAAATACAGAGGGGGGGGGGGAAATATTACCCATTGTTATTTTGATGTCATACATAAAATATTTTCATTTTAGTAAACTATATTGGAGTAAATCGAAATCAGCATTATATACTACACTTGAGTGATGCATGATTATAGATATGTCAAAGTCACGGTTCACAGTGGTTATGAATATGACTGAGGTATAACTCTGTCAGGGACCAATTAAGGAATTTAGAATGAAAACATTTGTGGAATTCTAAATTCAATTTCCTCTTGTTGACTTCCTTTTTTCTTATTATAACCATAGAATCTATGACGCATGGCCACACAAAGTACAGGTATTGCGACCTAACAGCAGTAATAGTGAGTGATGTTTTTGTGGTTTCAGGTCGCAGTCAGATATTTGAGCAGATGATGCACAACACTCCCATGGAAGCGACGTCCGTGAGTGTCAGTCTGCCTCAAGGCTCCATTGTCGACAAGTGTCCTGCAGCATCAGATGAGGGTGGAGGAGATGTAAATTTTACATTTTATTTATTATTAGGAAGTCGGATCAATATTTTGTTTTTAAAACCGAACTATAAAAATGGGTCGTCTAAACAAGTTAAATATTGATTCCAGATACCGTGCCAATTTATCTTTATTTCAACCTTCCAAATTTCAAACACCAAAAAACATTTTATATTTACACATTTATATGTTAACCATGGTTTTTAAAGTTAACAGAGGACCTTAAAGGGATCAAAAGACATCCTTTTCTTTTAGTAGTTACAAATGTTTTAGCAGTATTTTTATTATTAATGTTGCTTCATAGTAGTTTTCAGTAATTACAATAGGAAAATGAAAATGGTCTAAATGTTAAACAAAGAAAGCATTGCATTTCCAATTTTTTATAGATTGATTTCTGCATTGAAATTTAATGAGTTTATTGAAGTTTTAACTCTGACTTGCACCTGTTTTAGATCTGCTGTATCTGTGGAGATCCGTTTGACCAGTACTGGAATGAAGATAAGGAAGACTGGCATCTGAGAGATGCTATCCGGGTAGAGGGTAAAATCTACCACCCAATCTGCTATGAGGATGCCCATGAAGAGGTTAGACAATTCATTTAACCTTTGATATAATACCTCTCTTTTCACTGTGATAATTTTATCTTCATTTGTTATGTTACGATAGTCATATAATATAGTCAAGTGCAAAGTAATTCTGTTATTGATTGATTTTTATGCTAATGTTATCTAAATACCATAACTAAAGGAAACAAAAAACTTTTCTTTTAGAATATGATGAAAAAGACTGACTTACTAATAACAAATTTAGTATCGCCCATATTTCATAGAAAGTTAGATTTGAATACAATTGAAAAGGCAGGTACCAACATATTTTAGCTTGATTAAAAAGACTGACTTCTAATAATAAATTTAGTATCACCCATATTTCATAGAAAGTTAGATTTGAATAGAATTGAAAAGGCAGGTACCAACATATTTTAGCTTATTTGTGTAAACACTAGATGATTCTATTGTGTGAATAAATATGATAAATGATTGTTTTATATTTTAATGTTTGTATTATTTTATTAGGGTAGTATACTCGAGCCCACTCCTACACCAACCACAGATCCGCAAGTCGACCCGTTGACGTCAGAAATAAGGAAGCAAGAGGCAAAAGACAGTACAACATCCAGTGTGTCACAAAGTGCTACATCAGAAACATCAGACTCTCCAGTGCCTGTTAAACTAGAACCGGTCACTGAGCCGCAAAACAACACAGCACTGAAATCTGACAATATTGCTTCAGTAGCTATAAAACAGGAACCTGGCACAGTACTACAAAGTGATGTATTAGACAAATCTAACGATATTGTTTCAGTTGTTGTAAATCCAGGAAGCATATTGCAAAGTGACGTATCAGAAAAATCTGATGACACCATGTTGGTAGCTGTAAAACAAGAACCAGGCAGTATTTCTCAAAGTGATGTCCCAGATAAATCTCATAGTGTAACTCCGGTTGTTGTGAAACAAGAGCCAGTGTTAGATGAAACTGAAACATCAATGACCGATAGTATTGTGTACATGTCGTTGAACTCGGACAGTACTAGTTTGAGTGCAGTAAAAACAGAACCGGTGTCACAAGAAAGTGATTCTACACAAACAACACAAATAAAAATGGAAGTAGTTTCAGAATCTGTTCAAGCTGAAGCGAAAGAAGATGCACCTACATAATTCTAGTCAGAAACCAAATTTCAATGTGATATTTCTGTAAATAGTTCATCAATGATCTACTTGCCAAATGTGTGCAGTCGAAATTTGTACCTTTTTTTTAAAAACATTTGTTATATACAATTTTGTAGTAATATGAATTTTATATAGTTTACGTAAAAAGAGTGGGAATAAAGCTATAGCTAAAAAGGAAAAACCATATTTTAATCTGAATAGACTTTTAGACTTCTGTATTTATTTTGACAAAAGAAAGGTCAAATGGGTACATTTGCTCACATATTATCACTGTACAATTTGACTTTTTTTATAATAGCCTACAATGACAAACTAATTATTCATTGCCAGTAAAAGTTTAAAATTCACTATCAAATTATCGGAATTAACTGAAAATTGTATCCGAATCATTAGTGGGCATTTGCAATCCAAAATGAAACCTATGGTTAGTATAACTTACTCAGTACTGTGTAAGAAGATGGAAATATGAATTAATGTATCGACTGCCAGTTAGTCGGTAAACGTACTAAATTACTAATAGAAAACTTTACCTCAACTTATTTTATTAAATAAGGCAATTCTGGGGAGGCATGATGTCTTATAATTATATATGATATTTTATATCATTTTGTTATGGTAGGTGCAGTTTTTATTATTTGGTGGGTTTTTTTCATTTCACCATTTATGAAAGTGGTCTTGTTTGTAGATTGCTCTAATTAGTTTTTAAGTTAATACATTAACATCGGGCTATGTTAAATTAATAGTGCTAGTTGACTTATTATTAGTATTGGTAGGTGTGAATGTATTACATTTATTGAAAACAAAGATTCTATTTTTAAATCCAAATATACTTTATTACAGTACACAGTTTACTTTCTATTTTGTCTAGTTTGGGAATTAGATGGTGAAACCAACAGTAAAATTTGAAAAATAAATGTTGAATTCACATTTTTATCAAGACAGTTACTTGATTACTTTATATTTATGGTATTATAACCGGAATATGGAATGGGACAAAAATTAATTGAATTTGCATATGAATCTGCTTTGGACCAACAATATGGTGCTTTGCAATGATCTGATATAAAACATATTTTAGTTAATTTAAAATTTGATCAATTAAAATCAATTATTATTTTTGTTTTATTGAGTGCCCAATATTTCAAACCTTAACATGCTGACAATGTACTGGTATATGTACACATATGTGACTTTTGAATCTTAATTGATTTTAATGCAATTTTACTTTAGTACATGCTTACTTAGGTAAACTGATGTCATACATTTTCACTGCAAGGAATGCAAAACCTGCATACCAAAAATCACATTTTTTATTCTTTCTATTTGTCACGATTTCATATTATCTAATTATTTCTAATATTAGATGCATTACAGAGTCATGCATTATAGATATAATCAAATATATATATATTATCAAAATAGAATTTATCTTTGTTTTGTAACCTTTTGTAATTTAAGTTATTGTGAATCTGGAAGCTGCAGCAGAGCAGAGCAATCATTTATATTATATATTGTATATAAAAGAAAAATATTTTATTTAACTGCCCAGAGTCAAATGTCAATAGAGTGGTTATGTTGGTCTCACTGGCATAATAAATTGTGAAATATGTAACTTCTGGTTTTGTTGCTTTCTGGGATAAATCCATGGAATGTGTGTGGAAAGTGTTAAAAATGCCACTGATGTTAGGAATTGACTGTTGCAAGGTGTTGCCACTGCCTCGTGGCAAACTATCTAAACTCATTACCTTTTCTAAACCATGCTGTACTATATCTAATCTAAATGTCAAAACCATTGTCATGGCCAAAAGCATATCTCTGCACAAGATGGAGTCAAAGAGATGAGTCCAGATGGCATGTAGACAAAACTCCGTCCAAGCAGTGATACTACTTGGTCTCTGTGAAAGGTAATCACAGCCATTTGGTTTTAATGACACATCTGTGACAATGAAATAGCCTCGGAATGTCTATCATAAAATGCTTTAAAAGTTTTCACATGTCCCTCAATGTTATAACCGTGATAAAACAACATTCAGAAATTGTTCATGACTAATGCAATACAATACATGCATTTTGATCATTCAATGAAAGCAAGTGACAACCTGACTGTTGGTGTTAACGTCTGGTGTGGCAGAATAAGCTCATTTGCAAACACCTGCCTTGTGTTCAATAGCGCGAGCGTTCTGCTACTGACAAAACGTTTTGACACCGATATTTGCATCTAATATGAATGTGATATGATAGTACACGATCGGTACCAGTCAAATTGTTTGATCGGTACCAGTCAAATTGTTTGTGTCGGTAACAAAACGCTTGTGCTATTGAACGCAAGGCCGCTTTACAATCCCTATTTTTGTCAGAATATTCCTTCAACTTGTGCAAGGATACAATATTGGCTATGTTATTGATTTGACATGTAGATTTCAGCAATTGACCACCAGACTCCAGGTGACAACTTACAAGGTCACCAAATAATGGGCAACAAAATAAACAATTTCATCAATCGTATAGTAGTAAATGAATTATTCCCCTTTATGTTGAACAACTTTCCATCTGTTCCAACATATTGTATACACATATCACAATATTTGAAATGTCCTGTCTCAAAAGTGATGTCATCTTGGTTGTAACATTCATGGACTGGTACACAGTTTGATGGTAAAGATTTAGATACTATTTCATGATATGCATTATTGAGACAGATGTCTGATGCAATACCCTACTTTGAGTTGCATCATATGTGTTCGTATTTTTATCGTTAAAAAAAACAATTGCTAAAACAAAATTGCTGTTCTTACAGCGGGTGTCACCAGTGTGACTGGATACTCTCATCTTTTGCAAACACAGGTATCACCACTGCTGCGACTGTTATTCTCAACTTTGTCACAAATTGGCATGAACTGCAGAACAAGAAAACTATTTTAGACATTATTAACAACAATGATTATCACTATTGTATATGTACATGTATATTATATACTAGGTGAAGATATAACTTCTATACATGTATGTCAGACCTTTGCCCAAGAAGTTTTTAAGGCGCTTACATTTTCAAAATTCAGCAGTAATATTTAAAAAAATTGGTAAATCCCATGAGTAAAAATTTGATAGATTGTACATTACATATTGTACAGGGACAAACAACTGCATTTAAGGCCCTTATAAAACCATTGTAATAAAAATAATGCGTTTACGATTCCCTTAAGGTGAATCGAAGCACTTACATAAATAGGTAAGGAGTAAGGGCCCCCTATGGCTCTAGAGAAACTTCTGCATGTACAGGTGAACCTGTATATAATGGCCACCCTTCTAAGCCAAACATTTTACTCAGTCCCAAGTGTGTTCAGTTTAGAGGGGTTTCACTGTATATATATATCAACCTCTGCCATCTGGTCACCACTGTGGTGCAGTCTGTGGTCCCAATGTGCATGAACTCTTATCTTAAAATGTACTAAAAATAGAAAATTCCAAATATGACGACTAAGCCTCAGATTCTGCCGATATACTACGCAAAATGCTAATATCAAAACATTTCTAGTTTAACATACAAGTTAAGGCGTGTGGCCTTTAGATGTCAAAACGTGAGAAACATGATGTATATTCAATACATGCATAGAAAAGTATTAGACCCTTCTTAATATTGCCTCATGAATATTAATTCCAAGCTCAGAACGAGGTTAAGTGAGCAAGCTAACGCAGCTCTTGTAATAGCTAATGTAAACAGTGATTTAGTACCACCTATAACATCAAATTTACACACTTAAATTTTATTCTGTTGCATTACAAACGTAATTAAACAAGGTAAACAACCTTACTTTAGCTAATTGTGACATTGACTCGTGTCATCGACCCATCAAAACGTGCGTAAATTTACGTTGACTGGCGTTAATCAGAACCCGGAAGTGCATACCAAATATGACGTCATTTATTTCAAATTGAATACAGGGGAGACTAACGAAAATACGACCCGCGGTTATAATAATCGCTATATTTAGAACACAAAACATCTGAGTAAACGTCTAAATCTTAATTATTTTTATGCTTACTATAAACTAGGGACACTATTATAAAATAGTCAGCTAGATAAAATAATGGATAACTGATTGGTACTAGAAATAACCAATAAGACTGAGGATTGATTCTTTAGTCTCCAGCAGATGCTCTTGCAGCAAATTATATCCTGCTCCTGGCTGAAATTAAACTACTTGTGATACTCCTGCAACGTCCATCACAATTACACACCAAACTACTGAAGTTGTAATGAAGGGATAACCATTTTTTTTTTTTGATTCGAACATTGAAGTACCAAAATGTGGTCTGAAGGGACATAGTTCAGATGACAAAAACTGGTTGAATAGTGTGTTATTTAAATCTGATTACCAACTCTCCAATGACTGTCATTTACTAGTTGTTTATTGCCAAGTTCTTTTAATTTTTCAACATTGATAAACCAAGTTACTTTCAGTAAATCATTTTAAATAGGTGGTGGGGGCATAGCTGTTATTTCCTGTTGACCAATAATCCTTTCTGTTATTTGAGGAAGAGTAGTCTGGATGCAACGGGTTTCCTCTGACCAAGTGTTTATATCCATAAACTGCCGATTAATGATCAAACCATCTTTTTTTTTTTTAATCGTTAGAATTCCAGTACGACTCCAACCCAGAGAGTGCTCTGCAAGGCTCAATGGGTACGTGTACTTCCACCGACCCGTGTCCACAACCGGTTCATCAAAGGCCATGGGGAGGAGTGGGACGTAGCTCAGAGGTAGAATGTCCGCCTGTGGCGGGATGGGTCGAGAGATCGATCCTCCACAATGCAAAAACATTTTTATGGGCTATTTTCCGTTCCAGCCAGTGATCCAAGACTGGTTTATCAAATTCCGTGGTGTGTGTTATCCCATCTATGGGGAAAGTGCACATAAAAGAACCCTTGCTGTCATTCGTGGAAGAGTAGTCTGTGGCGGCAGCTGGTTTCCTCTGACCATGTGTCAATATAACCATGCATCTGATGTCCAATAACCGCTGATTTATAATCTATTTGTTTCTAGTGGCGTCGTTAAACAAAACCAACTTTACTTTTTAAAAGCCATGGTCTGGTGAAGTGCTTATAAAAGATGTCTTGCTACTTATCAAAAAGAGTAGTGGGTTTCCTCTAAAAGTATCGTACTAATTGTCTGTCCTGGGCAGGCAGTTGAGGCTGCTGGACTGTTACCATGATGGACATGCTTGAACTTTAATTGGATATAAGTGCCTAACTAGGTAACACTTGGTTATCCAGTGTGCTGTGCATCCTACATGAACAACAAATGGAAAAAACCTTTCAAGTTTTTATTTTTTGCAACACTGAAATAATAAAAACCTATCACAGATTACTATTACAATAGTGGGTAAATACTAATTATTCAAAACATAAAACATGTACCTGTATGTAATTGGATCACAGCGACATGACATTACTGAGCTATATCAAAATTGGGTTCTAGATAACTTTTAGGCATGTGTAAAAACTTTGAAGTGGTGCTTTTGTTTAAAACATGGATGGCTCTTATAGGATATGTAGAAGAGCAATAATTGCTTGTTTAAACCAATACAAATGCTGTGATTGAAAACTGATAACAAGGTATAAATGTTGAGTATTTAAAATATTTCAAGTGGAGGTAAAAAAGTAAACCTTTTTAAAAATGTTTACCAGAGTAGTTTTTCACCCACATGAAGATTGATTTTGATGAGAGCAATAAGTTGTCGAACCATAAGGACTGTTTTAAGAACCGAGTGCACTAAAACAAAGACCGCGCTCAGAGTTCCATATAAATGGCTGAATAGATGGTCATGACAAAATACTAAGATACTCGTCTAATGTAAATTTGGTTTACTTAATGGTATTTGTACTTTGTGTACAGTGCATCTAATGTAGATATTCTTCATTAAATAGGTTTGATATGAATTGGTTTTGTGGTATTTGTATTTAATGTACAATGCATTAACTCTTATAGATAATATTCATGGTATTCGTCCTATATGAATCAGATTCGTGGTATATTTGTATTTCATGTATATTTCTTGTATAGATCTATATTGTGAATTGTATTCATCCAATGTAAATGATCTGTTTTGTGGTATACTTGTATTTAGTGTATAATGCATCAGCTGTAGGCCTATATATTGTTATTAATGATATGTGGATTGGGTTCATGTATGATCAGTCTCAGGTGGAAAGTGTCTGATGTGGATTAGGTTAATGGTTCACAGTTATTTGCATTTTAAATACAATCGTTCCTATGTGTATTGGGTTCACAGTATTATTTTATACAATCACCGACTTGTGAAATACTTGTTGGTTTCCAACAATAGAGTTGAACATTATGATCCGAGTACAAACGTGTTATAACTAGACAGCATTCCTTGCATCACAATATACTTAACATAATGCAATGCATGTCAATATCTTTAAAGATCTACACATTATACATATCACATAATGTCTTAGGTGACTAATACTTCACAGCAAACCAATTATAGTTGGGTGTGGTTGTTAATAATGTGTTATATAAATCACTTTTCTACTACAACATAAATAATTACACCAATTTTCAAATCGTCAGTTCTTTAAAAAGATCATAAATTAAAAATAGGAACATGTACTGGGTACTTTTTTTTTGAATAGCTCAGAATAATTTCAGATAAAAATAAGTAGAAAATGAATAATAAAAATGTTAAAACCTCATTAACTTTATAAACATTGTTTGATTTTGTAGATCTATGGATGGTATAGCATCTGTTCCACTGACCTAAATTCTATTTTGAGGTCAAAATGCAGACTCATGGAGTAAGATTTGAGTGTAGTTGTAGTTAAAGAGAATCACTCACCATTTTGGCACGAAAAGTGTGATCATGTGACGACGAAATGAAGCGGGTTATACACAAATTGAGTTTTGTATAGATAGAAGATTAAAACACTCCTTGTTTATCTACATCTTTGTATATATTTATTATATTACGGTATGTAAAACTGCTTATTTAACATCTTACGTATACATCTTAAAACCTGAGGCTAATTAGTTTGAACATTTTTACAGGCATGCTATTGTCTGGAGATTCAGTAGAGTGGAAACATTTGGTGCCAAAGTGAGTGATTGAGGGTCATTAATACAACAAAAGAAACTAAAATTTAAATAATAAAATGCACAATATAAACAGTTTTTCTTTGTTCATCAGCAGTTTGTTAATAAAAAGCTTAAACAAAATACATAATAGCACTTTGTAACATGACAATAACAACCATAATAATAATAATAATATACTTGTTATATATGTATAACGGGAAGAACGGGTAAAATTAAATAAAATACTTTGTGGAAATACAACTGGAGACGATTCCACCACAACACTGATATGTAAATAAATAAAAACTGCTATTATACATACCAACATGATATAATTATAATTATCGAGATTATTTACAAAAAGCTGTTCGTAATACTGTAGGCCAATTTACATGATACATATTTCATATATTTCACATTTTAACAAATAATTTGAGGCACCAACTAAAAATCTTGTGCTACACAAACTCAGTACATTGAATTACCTCAAATAGAAAAAATACTTATGGGTAATTACATTTCACAAACAAAATATGTTCACACTATATAGAAGTATTTGGTTAAAATTCAGTTTGAATAGAAAAATAATTATAGCAGTTAGACTTGAAGAAAGTATTGTAAATGTATGAAATAATCGAAGCGAGCAGATTTCTATATTTATTGAGTTATTGATATAACGGTATAACCATGATATTTGCTCCGTTTTGATCCCCAAATATGGTATTACGGCTTCAACTCTTACTTTGGAAAAATTTACATATTTTGAGATAAAATATGATATTGATAAAATGTATATTTACTTCAATACGATAAAGCAAAAATCTAAATACATATAATATACAAACTTCGATAATTTGGACTTGAAGAAAATTGTTCCAAATATAAAAGAACTTTCTAAAACATGCTTCTTATTTACATGTACCGGTAGTACTATTTCAATGATTGTCATTACGTGATAGTAAACAATACAGGTTTGGGGGTGGGGCAGCAGGTATGGGGTTGCAACAACCCTCATCAGTATTTTTGAAAACAATGTAATGCATTTTGCTTGCCATGGTCCATTTCAAATTATTTATATTGAGTATGTCTGCTATGACAATGTCAAACAAATAACATATAGTTCTGTATTTGCACAGACCATGAAATAGATAAAGTTAAAAACATTAAAAAATGAGATTCTGATAAAACAATGTCTACAAAAGACATACAAATTTAACTCATGTCTACCATTTAGACAACTGAATACATTATTCTCAATTATCTATTAGACATACTTATCTTCAAATATCTCTCATTTACATATACTTTCATTCAAATGTGTCTACTAGCTACACCTGTTTCAAATATCTACCATTGTGATTGTAAAATTGATACATCCATTGAAATACGATTCAACTGACTAAACCTATTTCAGATATCCCATCTAATAGAAGATTTCTTTGAAATAAGTCATTAAAACATAATTCCCTAAAAATATGTGACAATTACAATTCAATTATCTAAACTGGTTGTACCCAAGTCAAACGTCTACGGTTTTAGTATGATTCAGTTCAGACACCTGCGAAGTGAACAGTTAAATACATGTCACATGTCTACTTCTTTCTTCTTCATCGAACACTCAGACAGGGATCCCACTACTTAGCTCTAACAAATAGTTTCTCCTCCAGGGGTTCACATGAAGGCCAGAAATGATCCACAATGACATATTCCTGTGTATCCCACTCAGAATTTTGTGTACATATCATCAATAGCTTATTTAAAACCCTTTCGAGCATAAGGTCCGGCACTCTTCCAGCCTGGCAGTTCTCCAACGGTTGAACATCATCTCATGAGTTTCTATTGTCATCTGTCATGTAAGTTATGCTTTGAGTTGCGGTTATGCACCTCCCAACAAGTAGTTTGGCCGAGCTCATCCGTCTTCAACAGTTCCAAATGTCGACAATTTCAGTACAATTCAGTTCAGATGTCACTGGCACATCATTAGCAAATGTTCACTTATTCATCAAATTGATATCTTAAACATAGACATAGATATTCACTATCCAAAACATGATATGAACTAAAAAAAAAAAAACAACAACAAAGGTGACATGCTCCACACTAAATTGTCTACTGTACGCTATCATACAAGTTTGATATGAACTAAAATAACAAATCACAATACTGGTGATATGTTCCACACTAACAGGTCTGTTGTACGCTATAATTATAAATATAATACTTGGTATGATATACTTTGGTATGATAATAACTGAAACAATAAACCACAATACTGGTGCTAAGTTCCACACTAACATGTCTGTTGTATGTTATAATTATAAATAAAAGACTTACTATGATATGAACTAAAACAACAAACCACAATACTGGTGTTGTGTTCACACTAAACTGCTTACCATAATATGCTACATTATAAGTAAGATATGAACTAAAATGTAAAACCACAACACTGGTAACACGTTCACACTAAACTGCTTACTGTACGCTACAATATAAATAAGATATGAACTAAAATGTAAAACCACAATACAGCCTTGCGTTCAATAGCGCGGGCGTTCTGCTACTGACACAAAACGTTTTGACACTGGTGTTTGCATCCAATATAAATGAATGTGATATGGTAGTACACGATCGGTACCTGTCAAATATTTTGTATCGGTAGCAGAACGCTTGTGCTATTGAACGCAAGGTTGGTGTTATGTTCACACTAAACTGTTTACTGTACACTACAATACAAGTATGATATGAACTAAAATGTATAACTACAACACTGGCGATGCTTTCACACTAAACTTGGTACTGCATGTACACTACAATGCAAGTATGGTATGAACTAAAATGAAATACCACAACTCTAGTGACATGTTCCACACTAAAATGTCTCCTGTACACTATAATACAAGTATGTACATGGATATAATAAATAGTCTATCACAGTTATAGTTGATCAAGTGCATCAGGCAGCCAATCGTCAAAAATGTACCCAAAAGGCTGCAATTTTTTCTGTGGACAAACTTCCCTGGGTCATTCTGTCCATAGTGTCAAGGGGGGTGAGGGTAGTAGGGCGCTGCAAATAAAGAAAATATCAAACTATATTAGGCAGCCAATGTTAATATTATAAATAATTGTAGTTATTTTTAATGTCTTGATTTAGTCATCCTTTTCTTCACAACCTTCTTCTTCTTCTGCGTTCAAATTTTAGCATGATCATGCTAGATCTGTAGTCCACTCGCCCTGATGAAGTCAACAGTTTTCACCAGGTGATTTTGGGAGCCCCAGAGTTTTTGATGCATTCCAACTCCCTCCGGCCATGTCTGATGTCTCAGAGTGCTGTATGTTGGGCAGTCTTCGAGGATGTGTGTTGGTGTTTGGAAACCTGTACCACAGGGACATTCACTAGTGTATGAGATCTTGAGTCTGTTTAGATGGCTCAGTAGTCTGCAGTGGCCTGTTCGCAGTCTGAATAGGATTGGCTGCTGGTGTCTTCAGGGTATGTATGCACTTGAGATATGTTTTGACTGGCCAATCTGGCCACTCACAGCAACACTTTGACTCGCCCGTACAACTTTTGAATGGCCCGCGACCGAAATTTGTTTAAAAAAAAAACCTTACGCAGGCGAAACGTGATAAGATTGTGACTTGCTTGAGACTATTTTGAGTTGTCATGGGCGACCATAAAGTGCACACCCTCCCTATTTATGTTTAGGATTACGGATCTTTTTTTTAGGAGGATGGAATAAACATTAAAATAAAATTCATCCAATTCCTATTTATTTTTTGTATGACGGATGTTTTCAGTAAGAAAAGCATACTTTGCACTATTTTAGATGTACATTCATGGAGATCAAATTTAAATATACATATAAACGCTGATCTAGCTTATTTCAAGGCTTGTAATTTTATTTATTTCATATTTCCAGACATTACCTCTGTAAAAATCGCAAGTAGGCGGGAAAAATTAAATAATAAATTGGCTGAAAACTGAATTTGATATTTTTTTCATTTGAGCAAATTTAACGTCGGCGGATCCATAAACCGAAAAATTAAAAAAGTGTGGCCTAACAAAAATCTACATGTGGAAACTAGAATCTCTCACGTCGGGGAAGTCTCGTTAAGAGATTGCCATGTGAGACGAAAAATCTCATATAGGTTTTATTCAAATGGCTGCCCTCCTTATACACAAACTGTTTAAGACTGGTAGGTACTGGGGTCGAATCCCATTCGTGGCATATGGAATTTTTAATCCCACTTCCGACACCAACCCAGAGTGAGTGCTCCGCAAGGCTCAATGTGTAGGTGTAATTCCACTTACATGTACATCGACCAGTGTCCACAACTGGTTTAGCAAAGGCCATGGTATGTACAGTCCTGTGCATATAAAAGATCCCTTGCTACTTATTAATTCGGAGTAGCAGGTTTCCTCTATCATACTAACGCTAACTTCTGTCCTGGACTGGCAGTCGATGAAACTGACTGCATGACCATGACAGACATGCTTGAACCTTAATTGAGTATACATGTAAATAAGTTATAACTAACTACACAAGCTTGTTTTAGTGCTGGCCAAACTATCTTGGTATTTCCAAATTTCACTTACAGGGTGGAAAATACCAATATTTATGGTGCACATATTAATTGTTACGTTATTTGTAGCAGTTTTAAGCACATATGTTAACATGGTGGGGTAATGGATTTTATTTGGTATAATGCACCCTACATGTAATGTTTTCAATTGACAGTAATGTGTTTTTTTCTCTATTTTTACCAGGTGGTGCCAAATGGAAAATGAATATGTTCGACAGGGGAGATGCTATGGGTATGACCGATTTCTTAAATATACAAAATTCATATATATACTGTAGATCATGAAATTAACGCGTCACTAAATTTATGCGAGTAAGGGTGGTCAGACTCAGGCCTGGGTTTACAAACACGGTGCTCCGTTTGCGTCATTAGAGATCGAGGTAACCTCCAGGCAACCTGAACGACCGTTCGCCTCCTATCCTCAGGCCTGGGTTAACAAACACGGTGCTCCGTTTGCATCATTAGAGATCGAGGTAACATCCAGGCAACCTGAACGACCGTTCGCCTCCTATTCTCAGGCCTGGGTTAACAAACACAGTGCTCCGTTCGCGTCATTAGAGATCGAGGTAACCTCCAGGCAACCTGAACGACCATTCGCCTCCTATTCTCAGGCCTGGGTTAACAAACATGGTGCTCCGTTCACGTCATTAGAGATCGAGGTAACCTCCAGGCAACCTGAATGACCGTTCGCCTCCTATTCTCAGGCCTGGGTTAACAAACACGGTACTCCGTTCACGTCATTAGAGATCGAGGTAACCTCCAGGCAACCTGAGTGACTGTTCGCCTCCTATTCTCAGGCCTGATGATTTTGGTTATGTGTATAAACGTAGACTTGCGCTGGTTTAATAATTCACAGAGATCGTTGAGCTAGCTAGATTTTCCAGCCCCCTTTAAAAGCTTGCTAATTGAGTCAAGTGCGAAAGAAGATATTTTGCAGGCGAGATATCATCAGACAAATAATATGTTTACAAATGTTTGTATTTTTTTATTTTTTTTTATTTTAGGCTAAAGAAATTTATCATCAGACAAATGGCAAGCAACAGGTTTTACCACTCGACTCAATTTACAGAAAAAATCTACCAGACTGGTCCAAGTGAGTAAAGTTAAATATTAAATGGGAGCCAGATAAGGAATGGAAACAAATTATTGCATGTACACGAACTCGGCTAACAAATATTTGCAATCCAAATTGCCCATCAACAAGTAACCATTAAAATAGTTCTTTAACATAAAGTCCTAGCTTGCATTATGCAATTCATTGTTGACGAAACAGGCCCATAGCCAACATAATGAGCCTAAATGACCCCACATTTAGGCTCATTAGTGTGGCACGAAGTTTGAGGTGCAATTTTGCATTGACAAATATGGGGGGGAAAAAAATTTCATTTTTTTTTAAAGTCACCAGGGGCGGGGTCAACCGACATCAAACCCCAATTTGACTACGGGCCTGCATAATAACAACTGAATAATTTAAGATGGATAGTACTCTTGTATTACTTGATTATAAAGATGGAAAAACCATGTTTAAATAATTGTAGTTTGTCCTTCCTTAATGGTTTGTCAGTTTTATAGCACAGTTTGACATCCAATAACTGCTGATTAATAATTTTAAATCAATGTGTTCCAGTGATGTCGTTTATTTATGACCAAGTACATGTACATGTTATCTCGTCCGCAGACCTCTTCCACACATTCGATTCCGTCCCAGCTGGAGGCCGGCAGGAAACCCGGTCTACGCCAGAAACCTCCTCATTTTCTCTCAAGACGAAAGTAATTGTAAAATAGGTAGCGTATCGTTTCATTCTGCTTTATACAGTTAAACTCATTCATTCATTCATTATCTAGCTCATTTTACATTTTGTGGTTGTTTTTTAAGTTGTTTTTTTAATGCAAATGTTATTATTGAATGGTTGTTTGGAGCGTAAATCTCCTCATTTTCTCTCAAGACGAAAGTAATTGCAAAATAGGTAGCGTATCATTTCAGTGTTCTTTATACAGTTAAACTCATTCATTCATTATCTAGCTCATTTTACATTTTGTGGTTGTTTTTTAAGTTATTTTTTTAATGCAAATGTTATTATTGAACGGTTGTATGGAGCGGAAATCTCCTCATTTTCTCTCAAGACGAAAGTAATTGCAAAATAGGTAGCGTATCATTTCAGTGTTCTTTATACAGTT
>JAULBR010138961.1:0-18068 GCA_032355825.1 Melanodrymia aurantiaca
TGGGAGAAAATAATGGTGACCCTTTAAGACAGGTGGCTGCTTAATACAGGTGGCCGCTCAAGCAGGTTTGACTGTATAGTAAACTGAACACCTGCTCTACAGAGGAAAGGCCAGACATTTGCAACTTCACATTCAATAAAACAAAGCATGTAAGTGATCCTGATTGAGATAAATTGGACAATTGAGTCTATTGGAGGAAAATGTTTCCTATAAGAAAATAAATCAAGGCACGAGACCTTTAAAAAAAAAACAGAACAAAGAATTGTTACTGTAAATATTTATTCTCTTTTTCCAAGAGAACAAAATGGTGATAAGTTCTGCTAAACATTGTCTCACCTGCACACACAAGAGGTAACTGTTCACAAATTTAGTTGTAAAGTCCCTCAGAAACGTTCCAAAATAGCAGGTAAGATACATTTCTACAGGACACTTTACATGGTGAGAAAAAAAATGTACACAAGTAACATAATAAAAGCAATCTATAATAAGCATGATTATCAGGCAAAATAATAAAATTCAAGTAATTAAATTTTTCAAGGACAAACCACAGCTACAGGTTTTACATGGCTGTTAACAAAAGTGAAAAAGGGAGACTGAAATTTTATGAGGTCTAAGGCCGAGCCATTTTCCATTTATTTAACACACAAAAAAAGCACAATTTCTTTCATGAGAGAAATCCGTCTCAGGATGGACAGTGCCATAGTTTTACAATAGATCTAATTATCAAAACAAAAATAATGTTCCAGAACATATTTAACTTTTTAAATTGGTGATACTTTTGAAGAACAGTCCATGGCCGTGTTGTAAAGTAATGAAATTCCAGAATAGAACTAAAATTTCTCGACAGACTTAGTACAGGCTAAACCTGCCAATAACCACATGACTAACATTTAAATTTCATTTTGTAATGAAATATTCTATTAAGACATCTATTAGTTTGTACACTTATGACCAACATTACAGACCGAATTGTTACAATGGCACTAGAATCAGTTCCACTTTTATATGCGCTTTAACATGCAACTAACATTGATTACACTGGTTATACAATAAACAAAGTGCCAAAAAATAGAAATATTGCATGGGTAAAAGTGACGACAAATAAAATGTTCAAAAATATTTTAATTAAACTATTACCATTAGCAGAGCAATGTTTTATAATATATGCTGCATTATTATGGTAATGATAACTTTTATTGCATAAGGTAATTGATACAAATACAAATACCTAATCAGGTATTTATCGTATTTAACATTTAAATCATTTGCTTTGTGGTTTTATGTTGTTATCAACAGGAACTGGGTTATGAATATAATATTCATATATAAAGTGATGTATTTTTAAAATGTGAACTATTGTAAACATGTTCTAGACACATATCAGAGGTTTAAGAATGAACAATATGTTCCACATCAATAAACCAATGAGATTATTGAAATGAACATCACATCTACGAGATGAAAACCATTCGTCGTTATAGCATTCACATTTTCTCATAGATATGGATCATCGCAACAATATTTTCACATTTTATTAATTAATCAATTGTTTTTGGAGTGTTCATCAAACTACATCGAATTAATCTTACATTTATTTTGTTTAATCTGCATGAAATTACTTATAGCTTTAGTTTTCCACACTTTGCACTTACATCATGCATAAAATAAGGAACAATATGTAGTATTTATAACAGATATGAACTTAATGAACAACATGTATTTATAACACAGATATGAACTTAATATTGTATTTACAACTATGAACTTAAACTTAAATATGAAAGAATAATCTGGTGGAATCTTTCCATATAAGGCAGTTCTAAAAAGAGATCTAAGTAATTCATGATCTATCAAAATATATACATAAGTTTATGTGTTGGAACTACCCACAACTATCAAAAGATGAAAACCAGCATTTACCTCCAATTCGCACCTTAGTTAGAAAATCTGTATTAAAATACATTATGAGTTATAAATTTGATAAAAATGACACTGATTACTCTACAGATGAAACAACACATGATGAAATACAGTTAACAAATGCTGCAAGTCAATGCTACACATAAGCTTGCACCGAAGTTAGTAAAATGTTCATTAGGCATCTTATTTCTGGTAGCTGCTGTAGTACTGGTTGTACTGTCCCCCGCTGCCGTATGTTCCCTGACTGCCCCATCCACTGCTGCCGCTGCTGCTGCCGTAACCCTGTCCCCAGCTCTGCTGCGGCTGCGCATAGCTCTGTCCGTAGCCTTGGCTGCCCTGAGAAGATTGGTTATATCCACTCCACTGAAATTATCACAAATACACAAATAAGATGCATTTCTTTTTCTATGTATTAATGGTTACTTATCAATTATGGACAAAGTATCATGTTTTATGGACCAAAAGAAACTCCGAGAAGATTGGTTATATCCACTCCACTGAAATTATCACAAATACACAAATAAGATGCATTTCTTTTTCTGCTGTATATTAATAATGGTTGCTCATCAATTATGGACAAAGTATCATGTTTTATGGACCCAAGAAACTCTGAGAAGATTGGTTATATCCACTCCACTGAAATTATCACAAATACGATGCATTTCCTTTTCTGCTATATATTAATAATGGTTACTTATCAATTATGGACAAAGTATCATGTTTTATGGACTCGAAGAAACTCATATTGACGCAGACCGAGGTCAATATCAGTTTATTGGGTCCATAAAACATGATATTGCCTGAAATACGGTCAATAATTGTTTTATTATATTATAATATTAATGAGTCTCATTTTCATGGGTGTTAACAAAGGTGAATGTGTGACTGAATTTTAAAAATAATTTCAAGTTTTGATCCTCTATTTACGGTGTATACACACAAAACAAAATTCTTCCACGACTGAATTCAGTCTCCTGACAGTTAACACCCATGCATTTTCAACAGTATTGACAAGCTAAAAGTGCTGCGTTGAGTGACGTCACACATTTCTCTGACAACGCACGAGAGGAAGTTGGTCAATACCACCTTCCATCGGACCGGCAAGCCAAATATCATGATTTATGGAAGATCATGTGACCCGAGTTCAGACCAATAAGAATACATATTTTCATTATGTAATAATATAGATTATTTAAATAGTTTTAATGTTGTAGATGTCTTTACCATAGCTGTCATTGTTATCAAAGAAAATAAATAAAACCCTTCAAAGACTGTTTCTCTCGGGGTATTAATTTCACCAAACCCACAATATCCATGTACAACATAACAATATTTCGGTTAGTGTTATTTTAAACCATCCATTGTCACAAACGCATCCATTTTTCATCCATTGTCACAAACGCAAGAAAATAATGTTAAATAATATTGTTGGGTTATTTAGCCAAATTTCATACCATTAAAGTGACACTAAATATTAATATTTTATCGCTAAATTAATAAATCAGAAATTGTTTTGAACTGTACATAAATTTATTGGTAACCCCATACATCATCCATATCTATGTTCCTCTGGGGAAGTAAAATTACATTCCTAGGTATCTACATGTATCAATTGTAAAACCTACATTTCCACCATAGCCAGATTGGGGTTGATTTGCCCACGAGCCTTGGCCAGCCCACTGGTTCTGATTGCCCCATGAGCTGCCTTGGTTGCCACTGCCCCAGGCACCTTTAGAATTCCACGACGATGTTGTTTGATCATAGCTTCCTCCACTACTTCTTCTCGATTGGTTGCGGTCCTTAAAATACAAAGTGTATACATGAATTAATTCAAATAAATTGAAATTACATGATGATGATGTGTCACTCTCATCAAATATGAAAGCTGTTTATTAAAATATAAAATTAGTCAGTTTCTTTCAACCACAAACTATTCCCAGAAACTGATTTGATGGGTATCGAATTAATTTGCTGTTATTTGTTAATAAATGAATTATACATCCCAGAATTTCACTCCTCTAAATAATAATTCAAAGGAGATTGGTACTTTCCTGTAATTTATTTTCTTTTTTTCAGCAAAATATGTTTAGCAATCATGCCTGGTCCAACTTATGTCAATTTTAAGCCAATTTTTCAATTAAATGCACCAATTACTCTTCACCTCTTTAAACAGGAATGAAAGGGATGTTTGATCAATTAATTATTCCACATTTATCTCAATAATAAATTCAATGCAATCACAAATTTTTCCGTCATTAAGAAACAAGTGTAGTTAACATCAACTTTATACAGAAGTCTTTGATAACCAAATCTGGTCAGAATTGACAAATTTCAAACAAGACCGAGCAGCACCCATAATACGCTTCGACAATATAAATGAGGGATGAAACGTATGACGATAGTGGTCGCTATACAACAGATATTTCTCACGTCTCTTACAATGTCAGTCATTTTAACGAACGTTGTTCACATATTGTAATTGCATAAACTTACATATGACCTGTCAGAAGAGCCGTATGATGAACGTCTGTTGTCTTGGTAACGGTCATCGTACCGACCACCACCTCCACCACTGTTGTAACTTCTATAACCACCTGTAAATACGATGTATATATATATTAATGAAAATCAAGTCCATATTCAAAACAGGCAAAATTTATATTTCACAGCATTTAGATTACATATCACAAGATAAAGTTTGTTTAATGACAACTTTAGCATAATGAGTAATAATATTTTACTATTACATGTCAAACAAGTAGTTATTTTGACCCCTGGTCTCAAAAGAAGCCTACTGTTGTAACCTCCCATAGCCTTTGAAATACCAGTCATGGATCCATGGTTGGAAAAGAAAAAGTCATCAATTGGTCGACAGAGGTGCAATTCTACCTCACATAGATCACAACACAAATATTGTTCAATTATGCTTAATACATATAACGTTAATCAAGTGCTCAACGGCACGATGCAAGCTTAATTACATTGTATTTGTCACCTGACAGAGATCAGTACTGTTTCTAACGAACTGTAAATTTATAATTGGCATTAGAAAAAAACTGGCAAAAAGTTGTCTCAAGTTTTACACACAAAAAATTTTAAAATATGAAGTTCATGTGGATTATTTTGTATTTAGATAAT
Source organism: Melanodrymia aurantiaca (assembly GCA_032355825.1). NCBI lineage: Eukaryota > Metazoa > Mollusca > Gastropoda > Neomphalida > Peltospiridae > Melanodrymia > Melanodrymia aurantiaca. Next base: position 5,059 of record JAULBR010138961.1, read on the forward strand.
AAAAATAAACGTGCACGCACCATCACCACCACGATAGCTGGATCCCCCTCCTCTATAACCTCGGTCTCGGTATCCACCTCGGCTTCCATACCGGTCACGTTCCCCACCGTGGTAACCACCACCGCGCCTGTCATTGTATCCACCTCTTCCACCTACAAACATAATGGTCATATGTAAACATAATTATTAGCCTAGCAGATCTCAGACAGTACAATTATTATTTCTTTTTATGTACACATTATACAATGTTTATTTCCCCACATACAAAAATGGTTAATAATTTTTCAGGATTTACAAGGCAGTTCCCTTTGCTCAAACCAATTTTGTTCAAGCATCAGTTATGAAAATTTATATCACTATAATAAAAAAAATTCTGGTTAAAAAAATGTGGGTTTTTTTTCCCCATTCAAGATTTCTTTATTATGATTAACACATTTACTGTCCATGTAATATAAATAAGCAAAACATATTGTTGGCTGAATCTAGACTAGTAGTAGTTTAACAACCATTGTGATGTTTGTATTTTATGTCTATCGACTATTTGCAAAAGATTTCCACGACATAATAGGTATTATCTATGCATTCTGCAGTATCGAACAAGGGGAGGTGACCTTTTCAAAAGAAATAAAAATAAACAATCCCAATTTCTAGGATAAAAATTCCCAATGTGATGTAAAAAATTATTTTTAGAATATTTTGTTCTGTATGACGAAAATCACTATAATTTTCCCAATTCCATAAGCCATAGGAGCCAAGTAGCCAATCCTGGATAATCCCTGCATAAGAAACATGACACTTACCTGAAAATCGATCACCACCTCGCCAGCGTTTCTCTGGTGGAGGGAGTACAGCGATCGCCTCTTTGCGATCTTTATCAACAAGCTCCTTGCATTCGTCACCCTCCAAATCTGTGTAAATTACTTCATCGAACAATGGACCTGTCTCCGGTAGAGTGAAATTAGCTACAAAAATGGATAAACGATAAGATTAGAAAATGAGGAACATGAGCTACAAATCCCATGGGACGTCTCAAAAGTGCAATACCAGTGAGATGTTCATGAGTTCACGTCAAAAAACATCTACAAGAACCCAATACCTTTTATGAAGATATAGGACGAAAGCTTGTTTGAAGACATGCGAATGGAGGGAGTTCTCTCTACAGAGATGCATTATCTATGTATAGTCAGCAAATACAAGTGGCAACTGGTGCCAAGCCAAGTTTCGGCTGGCCCTACCTTTCATTTCAAGCACAGCCTTTTCCGGTACGTCTTTTCCTTCTTCCTTCACTCTAAGTTCTGTGCGGGTTTTGAAATCCTCCTCAGTGGGGACTACGACAACAGCTTTGCGTTGAAAACCTTCAAAAGGCTGCATTTTACGTCTCCGGGCTGATGCATACACATTTGTCTAGTACGGTGATAAAGAATATAATTCATTATTTTTGTCTCTTGTCGATTGCATCCAGTGGTGTCAATTTTGATGTTATAATTGACAACGATATAAATCATTTAATGGTTTGTATCATTTCAGCGACTGTCGATATCTGCAACATACTTGAAGAAATACATGTTACATTTTGTTTATCATATTCCACATTCCTTGTTGTGTATCCAGCGGATGTTGTTACACTTACCTTGTATTCTACTCAACATAACATCAATCATCTAACTGTGTGTTACATACACAGCAATATCCGTCATGTACAAACACTCTCCTGACTGTGACAAATTATTCTATATTAAAGCTAATACATATATCAAATAGCTACCAGTTATAAACTGCAATATATTTATAGATAGATATATATATATATATATCAACTCTTGATAAAAACTGCAATACATATATATTAGAGAGTAACGCTTTATAACAACTGAAATAATTAAAATCAGATAGCAATGCTTTATAAAAACATAAATTTGTAAAATACGATTGAATTGGATTTCGCCGACTTCATGAGTAGACTGTAATAGTTGTATATTCGTAATTATTTTGTCTAATCATCGCAATAGCTGTTTGTACCAATAACATTAATAGCACTTCGGCCATTTTAAGTGTTTTGGGGACATTTTTAGCAAGTATATATCAATATTTTACCGCGATCCCATACTCTAAATTTGATGTTCAGCCAAAATGCAACTTGAATGGGAACACTTTGGTTGCGATATACTGGTCCATATTTGTGTGCAACTCCTGCTCGTTTCATTCATTGCGTAGGTTCCATGTTCCGTACTTGTAGACAGTCCTTCTCAATCATGTAAAATGAAGTTTACAAACGTAGTACTTTTTTTTTACCCAATACTACTACGGAATATGCTGTGATTTTAATGTGAAGAACCCTGCATATAGATAGCAACCCTTTACCAAAACGTAATATAAGACAGCAATAATCAAATCTAAAACTATTTTCAGAAATTAAACTTTGATGGGCGATATTTAGTTTTTTCCATTTAGATTCAGGTGAGGAATGAAGTATCATTACATTATTATCAATACTACTAATGGCAGTTATCCTATCAGTATCTGAATTAGACCGCTAATTTTCTTTATCAGTAACAGAACTAGCGTGCTCATATTTAGTCCAACCCCGCTTCTCTAATTATCTAGTTTTGGTTAAATTCAGGAACACTAACAGGGTCAGAGTTGTCCACCCACATAGCATTAGTAAGACAATCATCATTTTCTGAATAACGATGTTTCATTATTTAAATCGTCACGGTCATCAATCATTTGCTGTACATCATTAACGCTAAACTCACTGCACTCAAACAGTTGCCAAAATAATTATAATACAACATGCAAATTTATGTAAAGCGGAACAATGATATTCAATAATTGATCATTATCACAATGTAAACAATTGTTGTCTGGTTGAGCGGTTACTAAACTACGAATGAATAAAAACAATAACACACGGAAGCCGTTTAGTTTCTGATGGACGTTAATTACTTCAAGCCACTATACCGGTACGTCAGGTTCAAACTATTCAATATATCCGTCAATGTAACAAAACAAGATGGCAATCAATGTGCTCCTGCGGTGTTGTTAATGAAAATATTTTAATTTTTTTTATCAAAGCAGATGTCAATCATTATTCAATAGGTGTCGCTAAACTTTATTATCTTTTTGTCAAACAGCCAGAAGAGTGCTACACATTACATCGCCGTTCTGAGTCTACTTCACCCTACGACTTGCGGATAGTAACAGAAAATATACTTGTCACTCACCTCTCATTATCTTGAAAGAGATCATCTAACTAAAACCAATCTTTACCTACCTTAGCTAAAAAAAAATAAAAAGCTGCAATCTGAAAAGAAAACACATACAAACTCACCTTAAATGATGGATATATCAATTGTTTCTAGTGTGCAACAATAATCGTAATAAAAATCTTAAAATCTTTTGAAATGACAATATTCGATGGATGAAAGTCATCGTGTTTCATGGCGATCGAGTCTCCGAGCGTGAGTGGCTTCCTACGGTTTAATCCTGCGCCTGACTGACCTGATCTAAGATGTAGTTGTGCTTCTTCCTAGCAGCGATCTCAATCATACGGTTCAGACACTTTGTCGACTTGTCAATCAACACATCCCACCGACCTTCGTAGTTCTTCTTTCGTGGAAGGCCCATCACCTACAAAAGTTTAATGGCATTTCCTTCACTTGTAATATAAAACTAGCATAATTTTAAAATCAAAACCCGTTTTTCACTATATTGTTTTACTGTTTTGATGCAGGATAATAGATACATTTATTATAATATAGAGCAAACATAACCAAGGAAATATTTATCATATTTTCTCACTAAGAAATCATTTGTAACTTGATTGATTATTATGACCATCCTTAACCACTAACAGAGGTGCTGCAAAATACGCCATGATTTATCGTAAACATGACATGTACATTGAGTAGAACTGGTTTGATTAGTTATTTTCCAGTGTGAGATCGATGTAAAACAAGTAAACATCCAAGTAAGATAATAAATAGAATATAGAGCTTGTGACTAATGCAAATGATTCACTTGGAACTTAATAATACACGATAGCTCGTTTAATATTATGTATAAACATATAATTATATTTTACAATATGTTTACCGAATTCATATACAAGACTTTAAAAACATTACGTTTCTATTTAAGTGGCATTTCATGGCATTTGTTTCGTCCGTCACGATTGTTTTTCATCATTTTGGTTAGTTATGACAAAACACTAGTTGTTAGATAATTCAACTGTTTGGAATTTCAATTTGCAGTACAAAAAAAATCAATGAAATCTGATATTTGCATATATACACAAATGAGTACTAAAAGTAATGAACTAATTTTGTTAATGCATTGACTAAACATGTCACCACAAGCGTACCTTCATTTTATCTATTATGTTGTTTGTACCAAGTACAAAGTATTTCTTGGTGGGCTCTCCAACACTGTGTTTGTCTGCCCAATATGTCTTTCCAGCACCAGGAATTCCAACCATCATGATGATCTAAACAACAAAGAACACAATGTCAACAAGTATTTGGCATTTATTGTTATAAACACATCTGAAGTTTTTGCACAAACATCCATCTATCTTACCTAATAATACCATCTGATGAAAATAATTCAAAGGACTCCTTAGCAGCAGAAATAATAATAGTTCATCCGATGATGAAAGACAAACTGACGACAAGTTCTCAGATTAGAATTATAGATTGTAGCAATTTTGCAATGATAAATGTGCTCCCCACCAAGAAAGGGACCATTACTCAATAAGTTAATGATTTTAACCATGTCGAAACGCTAATCTAACAGAAATGACGCAGTTTGCAGTAGAAATCATTTTGCTTTTTTTTCGCAGGATCTTATATAAATGCGAAGTACAATTTTTTGTTTCAAGTGTGCAACATAGAATTTATGACCATATTGATTTGACCGATCCCTTGTACTACTGCCATTTCTAAACATAAAAACCAAAATAAATAAAAAGTCAATGCTTGAAATACTCACCTCGCATTCTTCTTTCTTGGCTGGTGGAGTGGAACCTCGCACACGCTCACCTTCTTCGACTGAAGCCGTGAATGAAAAGCCTTCCTTCAGTGGAAACCACGCTTCATCCTAGAGCAAAACCAATCATAATAACCGTACAATTGTTCTCATTAAAGACCTGCCTGCATTCACTGATCATATCGATCAACAAAACTGGCACCAAATGTTTCCACTCTGCTGCATCTACAGACAATAGCAGTGACCTTAGATGTGTTCAAACTATTTGGTTGCGTATTTTGTGCAGTAATATAATAAAACTGACATTATAATCAAATGTATGCAATTATGTAGATAAACAAGGATAGTGTTTTCTCTTCTCTTTTCACACAAATGAATTTACATATCATTATCAACTAATCGATAAGTGGATGTGGAGTTAACCATGTGCTTTACATCAAATAACCTATGATTATTAATCCATGTGGTCCAGACGTCATTAAACAAACATTTTATCCATTAGAACATTCTTTCAAGTTGTGGTCGTAAATGTAAATATGTGACAAAAAGTGTTTCCCAAAATATAATTAAACATACTTGTGTCCAAGAATGAATACGGTGGCCCGATGCCCATGGCCAGTGTTTTTCTGACTCTGGCCACTAAACAAATACTTTCATCAAGTGAATATTTAAGCACGGCCAGAGAAATTTTTTATTTATTCTAGAAGCCCTGAATCATGCTTATCAGACCAAGCAATGAAGTCTGTATACAGGTACTAAAAAAGAAATTAAAATTTAACTAGTTTAAAAACAAATGAAAATCTTACATTCTGTCCAAAATTGCACTCAAACTCTGAGTTTTTCGTCAGTATGTGTGGGAACAAAGCAATGTCTTCAAGGCTGGATTTCTCAACCTCAAAGCAGGTTCCCAGATCTACACCATTCTTCGAGTAGGACATAATCACTGGGTCACTGTCCATATCCTGAGACAAAATTAAATGAAATCCATAAATACACAAAAATCTATCTAGACAAAAGCATAATTGCAATATTTACATTTAAAAATATTTGTTGAATTTGTAATACATTTAGTAAGCGCGATTACTCACTTAGAACAATGTAAAGGGAATGATTTTCACTTTGTCGGAAAAACAAACGCAAATTTTTTGGAGTAAAATTTCTTTATCAGTAATATGTATCCTGGAATATCTTTGCATATTGCTTCTAGTCCACAATGATAAAGAAAATCCCACAAGACTGAGCTTCCCTCAACTAAATAATAGTTGACAACCGACAGTACTACATGCGTCACATTGTTATGCTTCTTGTAGCTTGGTGAAATGTTTTATCATTGTGAACTAAAACTATGCTAACATTCTATGAGAAGTTATTGCAGAAAGGAAAACATTTCCACAAAATAGAGGAACAATGCCACACATTTTTTTGACATGTCAACTAACTCAGAGAATGCATTTTTTTTTAACATGAAAACAAATTCAATGACATTTCCAAAACCTAGTTACGAAATTTCATGACTTTTCTAGGGATTTTATGATCTGTATTAACTGTGAATGTCGACTTATTATTCTTACCAAATATGCTGTGATGACATCGCCTTCAGAAAATGTTTCACCATAGTCATTAAATTTGCACTCTGTCGATGCTTTTCCGGTACCTCCATATCCGTAAGACAGTGCTTCTTCACCTAACAAATATTAAAATGTAATCCATTTATACCAATCACTTTTATACATTTGAGATTAAAAGATGCAGGTAAACAATAAAAATCACATTTTACTAAAACCGTTGAATTTACACACTGTAATTTTTATAATTACTTTTATGGCATCAAATCAGTTTTGGTTCCTTCTATCGAGAATTTTAAATATCAAATAATTTACTTTTAAAATACACGCTCCCATACTTAAATGAAATTTAGTACAGTTAGTAGTCAATGGACAAACTGTTAAACCAACATTAGATAAATACTTGAATCACTACAATTTTCAAAATACATACTTTACATTTATTTTACTAGTATCTTAAAACACTATAAACAAGCATTCCATAATGTAGATCCAAATTGCATTTTAAAGGAGTTCAACCGAAAAGTGCTCGCATAAGGGGCACATTGCACAAAATACCACTACACTAATCGTAATGGGGATAAAAAGAAAATATGGTAACTATTAATGGTCTTCACACAATTTGTGTGAGAAATAACAAACTCAAGACTGAAAATACTGACCAAGCTGCAAGGAAGTGGAATCGGCCGACCATCCGACTCTAAGAACATGAGGATTTGTCTCTTCTGCGGGAAGATGCTCAACATTCAGATTCTCCAACAACTGAAAGACACAATTAGGAAATTTATTAAATCAAATATCACAAAAATAACCGGTGTTAAGTGTACATGTACCAAACATTGTTTGGAAAAACTTACCGACAGGGAAGCACATTAAACGGAGAGTTAGTAAACCTTAAAGGTTGACCAACGATATTTTAGTTGTTACGAGAATTTAACAAAATTCTATACCTCTATTCACATGTGCACTGAATATAATTCTGTAAAGTCTCATTACATTATGAATGTGAACTGGATCCAATCCTCATTTCACAAGATTTCCCAGAGGATCTCCTTTCAACTCTGAACTTACTTTAACTTCATACGCCATCTTTCCTCCTTTAACTCCAAACATGGCACGTACGCCAGCCCACATAAAAGCAAAGCCCTCGACTGTCAATGGGTGTGCCTTGAAGCCATTTTCATCCACTCGTATGGTTAAATCACAGTTATCTGAAAAGACAAACACCAAAAAATAATACTATCACTACTTTTTAGTACTTAAAAACAAAGCAGGCAATAAACTGAAGCTTCAAAATGTTCCAGTTTAGACTCGACCCTGAATGTACTAGAATAGTCAGTAACTTGCCATCCATATGAACAGAAATCCTGGACAAATGGTATTTGTTATTTGTAGTTCTTGGTCCAATTAACTAGTAAGCTTTAACTCTGTTAATAGCAAATTTGTCCTTTTTCAATATGTAAAAAACACACAAAAAACCAAAGTTACAACTTAGTTAATAACTACTAGTCTGCCAAAACCACTATGAACATGCCAGTGTGACTGTGCCCCCAAAAACATGATCTGGTGAGACGAATACACCAAATCCCATGTTAATCGTAAACTGTTGTAATAGGACATACAAAAATGACCATCTAATTGAAGGTTATATCAAGTAAACTTTTCAATGGCTTAAATAAATCTTCTGCAAAATTAAATGTCTTGCTTCAGATTGTGCATTAACAATGCAAATTTTTATACCAAAGCAACTTTTACAGGAGTCGGCGTTACCTAATCTTGATACATTGACAGGTTGTGCCCCTACAGCAAGTTTGAACAAACAGTATACAAGATATACAAGTTGCAATATGTTCATTCAAAACATAAAGAGGCATCGGAGTGCTCGACTAAATGAAAGCTTTTTTTCTTTCGCCAACACAACCAAAAAAAAGTGACCCATTCTGATGGTTGATAATTCCCAGTTTCATTACGGTAAAAAGATCAGTTATTACATTCTTTTACTTACATCTGTCCAATTTAACAGCAGTTTCGGCTTCCCAGCTTTCATCATCCATCTCTGGAGGTGGACGCCTTAAATGTAATTATTTAACATTGTAAACCGATGTTACATATTACAAAGGATAGCCACAAATTGGGTAATAATATGCTAATGTAATGTAGATTTGAAATGTACACTAAATACTACATTTTCCTATTGTTTCTCCAAATGCTTTGTGCTTTTGACATAAACATCAGCAATAGTGTATTTGTTTAAAACAATTTAAATGACTTCATTAACAATCCAGGTTAGTGTATTAAATTATTTTAAATAAATAACATCACTACAATAAGATTGAGAATGATGATCATTGATGCAACAGACTGAACAGTGTAAAAGATGTAAACCTGAATCGTTCCCGAGATCTAGACCGAGATCGGTGCCTTTCCCGGTCACGTGATCGCCTCCTTTCCCGGGACCGAGATCTCTTCCTCTTTTGATGTCGTTTATCGTCATCTAAATACAGAAAAACAGTCAAACATAAACAAAATACATATACAATTATGATTAAAAAAAATTCCTGCTTAACGACACCACTGGAAGACATTGGTTAACAGTTAGTGGCTATTGGATGTCAGTTATGACACATGGCCGCGGTATAGGCTAATCTTACCGAACAGCAGCAAGGATTTTTTTATATTTGCACTTTCCCCAAGACAGGATAGCACACACCAGTTGGAATGGGAAGTAACTCAACTGGTCAACTTAGGATCAATCCTTCGACCTATTAAAACTCAGGACACTTTACAGAGCTGAAGTTTATCTCTTAGCTTGCAGGCTAAATTTGTACTTTTTCGGTTTTGGGCTAATTCAACCTTCAAATAAAGATCACCACGTTCCATCAATTCAAGTTTTGTAAATTGGAAAAAGCTTACATCCATATTTAAAGAAGTGAAAATATGTCTGTACGTAATAGGTTTATGCATTATCTACTTCGTAGGTTTAAAAATCAATTTTTTAAACACTGCCGTGTTTGCAATTGTATGCGGGATTTCAGGCAGGCATTGGCTAGCCTTATTTAATAATGTCTGCAGTATTTCCCGCTGGCAGTAAGCAAAGTGATTAAGCATAATCAATCTAGACACATACATAAGAGAAAATGTTGTATATTGTACATATATACTGGGCTGGATCTTAACCACAGCAACTGCTGTAGTTTGATAATACACATATGGCAGGTTTCAATGACAACATAATATTAACTTAATTTTATGTACACAAATACAATGCAATAATCCCTCAATGGTTTTAATTTGTTGCGAAATACACTGGTTTAATTTCATGCAAAACAAAAACAATATCAAAATTGCTATGGGTACAAAAGTTTGAGACTGTTCACCTTTATTTTCCTCTGTATCACCGGTTTCATCAATTGTTTGATATTCTTCAGCAACATCATCACTTGCAAGTGCTTCTTCACCATTTTCCTGTTGGCCCTCCATCGGTTCTTCTTTTTTAGCTATTGGTTCTTCTTTTTTAGCTACTGATTCTTCATTTGTAACTATCGGTTCTTCATTTGTAACTATTGGTTCTTCTTGTTGAACAGGCGATTCTTCATTTTGAACTGATATTTCTGTGTCATTGGGCTATAAACAAAACACAAATAAACTAAAGTACTGAGAGAAATTCAATAAAAAATATTTAAATTTTGTTCGGTATTCTTGGCTATCCCATTTAAGCAGGGTACTTTAAAATGTTTTAACACTATCAAGTTTACCATCTATTTCATTTTAAACTGAAAAAATGTGATTAAGTTGGGAATTTGGGGCAACCAAATTGTGTGGTAGATTAAACCCTAACAAATAATGATGCTATTAATTGGATCAATTTTTGCTCAGTTTCGACTCTCACCTGTGGTTTTAATTCTTCTGTAGTAAGGTCAGCTTCTGTTTCTTCTAGTTGTGCAGAAATATCTTTTTCAATTTGACTGCTGTCTTGTGAATCGTCCACATAACTTTCGTTAGCAGCCTCATCTGTGGCATCTGTAGCTATTTCTAAAAACAATAGAACAGATATTTTGTTAAAGCCATTGCGTTAAGTTTACAAGGAAAATAGTTATAAATGCACAAATAGATTGTAAGATGGATGAATACGCGAATTCATTTTCGTATGGCTGGCTTCATTACATGATCCTGATATTCGTGACAAAATGGTGAGTGATTCTCTTTGAGCTCAAAGCAATCCATGAAGAGCATAGCCAGTGTAGTTCTTCCTAGCCATGTCCATGTGGACTTGTTTTTCACTTCACTGAATTTCTTTAAACCGATTGTCCTCATCATTCACTACCGCATACCATATCCATGTTCGTAATTTGTAACATGAAAGAAGTCATAAATGCACTGCAAACTTCCTGTGGAATGCAAATTTAAAAGACTGGATGATAATCAACTTGCTTGATAATACATTTTCAATCAGCGCAATTTCCTAGGTGTTATGCGTGTGTATGTTCATACCCGTTAGACAAAAATTATGTGCGTGCCATAAAACCGAAGGTCTGGAGTAGTCGTGCAATTTGTTTGTAAAATTGTGATAGCACTTTTCCTACTGGATGGAGAATGGAAAAGCAACTACTGAAATTTGATTAGTACTTTTATAAAATGAGCAAAATATTATATCGCAATCGCAAGATTTGGAAATAGGTCATTTTGCAGCCTGTCTTTAGTATAAGAACTGTTAATTTTCAATGCAATTTGCTTTTATTTTGGTAAGGGATCGATGTTTGTTAGCCTAAGATGGCCTTATAAATCCCTCGTTAATTTTTTAAAATCTATAAATAGACCATAACAAGTGGTAGCTGTTCAAATGGTGTTTGATGTACAAGACAATTCGTGCAACAAAGCATGACCTACTTATACATATTTATTCCTTTGGACCAATATATTGAAGCATTGGCTTATTTATCGTTGAATTATTTCACATGCGCTTATAAAATATTATTAAAATGTTAAGCGAAATGGTTTGTACGGTATTTAATTACACAAAGGCCAATTGGCCTACTTTGATACTCGCCTATACCGGATTCAATGCCAATGGCGTCCTGCAACCTCTTCACCAACACAGATTTAATGCCTTTCGTGTCAAGACCTTTCTTTTTTAGCTCATCGCGAAGTTCAGTTACTTTTAACTTGTTCAGATCTTCTATGTCACCCATAATGGATGTTATAAAACCAACACGGTTCTGCAAAATTGTACCAAATAGTCTTCCGCACAATCCCTAGATTCGTGCCTTTTTTCAAAATGGCGGTAAGGGGACGCACATGTGTTCTAGATATAAAATGCAAATCGACAATGTAACCGGAATCGGACAAAAGCGTTATGTTACAATTTGGATAAGTTAAATAATTATACGGCAATATTTTTATTACTACACCCCATACAAATATTTCAAGAATGGTGGAAATAATTATCTACAATGTTTAGAAGATATAAAGGATTTACCAGTCATTCGGAGTTCGTCGTGAAATTATAGTGGTTACTGTCAGTCAACTAAATATTATTGTAATTTTTTACTTTGTAATGAAACTTACCAGACATATTTCAGACTTCACAACATAAAAAGACTGTGTTGTTGGTAAAAACTACATTTCCTGCCATACGATGAGTGAGTACGGAGCTTGGTCTCTTGGCTTGGGTACATAAATATTACAATTCACTTGGCGTTCACAGTGGTGCTATATGGATTACGTCAGAATTTCAGTTTATAAAGTTCGTGATCAAAGTTTAATTTTTGACATTTTCCTGCTGGGTAGGCCTACGTAGAAAAAGGAAAAATATGTTTGTTAGTTACGTATGTTGAATTATGTAGGGACATGAATATTCATGAGTATAAGCAGACTGCACAGTATGCACGTGCAGAGTGAGCCAAGAGTGATACTGGGTAGAAAGGATAGTCATTCTAGCTTGCGACCGAAAGACGGACGGTCAAGCTTAATTATATGTCATTTATAAAGTCCAAGTGTTTTTCAGAGTATTTTGCTCTTTGGGTTTTACCTAGGGTACAAGGCACAGTGTGTTGCGTGTTTTACTATTAAAGGGGGTTTAATAGAAGAGATAGTATTATAATAAAAGACCGGATAATATCACGCAACAGCCCGGTAATTCATTCCGTGTAATATGTACATGTATTTACTAAGCCACGGAATGCATTGCAATTGACCGGGCTGTTGCACAACATTACCCATTTTCGACTGTGGCAGGAGTTTAGTATACTAAATTATGCCCAAAACAAATACAAATAGTTTTGAGGCGGGGTAGGTTAGTCGGATAGCAGAAGCTTAGAGGGGGTGGGGGAGTGGGGGATGGTTTAATTTGAAGCTATACTATTGTGAATACTAGTATATATGACATGGTTGTATAAATGTCCCTCTTATACGGTATATATATATATATACATGTACTAATATCGCACTGTAAACTCAGCA
>JAULBR010139071.1:0-18060 GCA_032355825.1 Melanodrymia aurantiaca
ATGTTCTAATAGTAAATGGCCATATTTTATTGTAAATTTTTTTTGGCATATAGCTGAAAGTATATTCTTTACGTTTGTAAAATAAATAGTAATTAAAAAATTATATGAAAATGGACGCAGAACTCATGCTCATGACTGGTGTCTGCTTTAACAGCTTGCTCTGAATGTAGACGTTTTAAACAACTTGACCTTAACCTTGATTTAGGACGTATGTCAATATATGCTTAAGCATATAATGCTATTTTGTAAAATATGTCTGGCTCATGGCAGATTTTATGTTATTAAAATGAACATCTACTTGCATCTAATTATCAATATCAATAATGTGCATTTGTAGTTGCTTAGGAACGGGACGTAGTCTAGAGGTAGAATGTCTGCCTGTGGCTGGATGGGTCGAGAGATTGATCCTCCACAGCTCGGATTATGTCCCGTTCCAGTCAGTGAAACACGTCTGGTTTGTTCAAATTCTATGTTGTGTGCTATTCTGTCTATGGGATAGTGCACATACAAAAACAACTTGCTGTTTTTCAGTAAGAGTAGCCCATGAAACGGCGACAGCGGGTTTCCTCTGAGACCATGTGTCAATATAACCATGCATCTGACGTCCAATAGCCGCTGATTTATAATCGATTTGTTTCTAGTGGGGTCGTTAAATAAAACAAACTTTACTTTTCAAAGTTTTGTAGTGGCTAATAATACATAGTCCTTAGAATAATTATTGGATGACCAGAAACACCTTGCTGTTATTAAAAAAAGAGTATTCCTATGTGACGGCAGCAGGTTTCCTTTGTTTCCAATTTAAGAGTTGAAATAACCTCTGATTAATAATCAATGTGTTCCAGTGGTGTCGTTAAATAAAGACCACTTATATTTTACCTTTACGCAATATTTAAAAAAAAGATGACGCTAACAATACATATGATCGTATATTATTGGAATATACCATTAACTTACAAAGTGATATCTTTATTAAATGTAGAAAACACGAAAGAACTAAACAGACTGAGTAAATACCTCTCTGAATGTAAAAGTAAAGTTTGTTTTATTTAACGACGCAACTAGAAACACATCGTTTATAAATCAGCGGTTATTGGACGTCAGACGCATGGTTACATTGAAACATGGTCACAGAGGAAACCCGCTGTCGTATATATTTATTATTTAGCTGAGTGTAAATAAAGATCTGTTCTGTTCTGTCACTTCATGGGCTACTCTTACCGAAAAACAGCAAGGGGTCTTTTATGTACACTATCCCAGACAGGATAGCACACCCCACGGAATTTGATGTTCAGTCGTGTACCACTGGCTGGAACGGATAATAGGTCTTAACATATTTTGCTCCCTCTGAATGTAATATATTAAAAACAACCATATTGGTGACGTGATAAACTTTTATGATGTATTTATATATTGTATAATTATCTCTCCTGCACTATTTTGTTTTATGATAAATTTATAATATATATATATATATATTACTCTCCTGCACTATTTCGTACAGTCGCTGTATGTATTTTCTAATAATTGAGAGCGACGGGCTGTAAAGCTCAAGGTAAACAAAGAATTGAATTATTGTATGTATAGTTACAATATGTTTGTGTGTATGTTTAGCCTCTGGTGATAGTCAGCTGAAGGGCTTTCTGATTAAATATCACAACACAGAGGGAACCTACAGAAGCAGATGGAAAATATTTGACTTCACCGCTAAAATGCCTTTCACAGGGCAAGATTCTCTGCAGGTAAGTAGTTCTTAGTTGTATTCATGCTTCCACACTTAGTGACTTACTCCGTAAGCCATGCCCCCACAGTTACTGTTAGTACATGTACGTCCCACAAGCGGAGATCCAAAATGGCGGAATCGGCACTAAACAGCGTCGCTGACCTAAGATGTATTCCAGACGATGTGACCATTTTATATCTTCCTGGGACCTCGGGCTTTTCCAGAAAATCACAAGAAAAGTGATTAAATTATTTTACGCAAGGCTACATCCATGATATAAAAACTTCGAACGAAAATCAACGGAAAGTGAATGCGAGATGCTGGCGTTTCGAGATGAAAAACGACTCGGCACACGCACGCACGCACGCACGCACGCACGCACACACCACTGGAACACATCGATTATTATAAATCAGCGGTTATTGGACGTCAAACGCACGGTAAATTGTGTATGTATGACAATTTTGACAAGTTGGTTGGTTGCGAGCGTGTGTATGTGCGTGTGTGTAGGTGTGTGCGCGCGTGTGTACGTGCCCGTGTGTATGTTTTTGTGTGCGCGTGTTTGTGCGTGTGTGTATGTCGGCTGGCAAGATCGTGGGTAGGATCCAATTTGTTTTTAAATATTAAATTCCAAGGACACAAGATAAAAAACTTCACTGCATGAATAGCTTGATTCTGAAAGCGCATGGTCATACTAACAAGGTTTATATTTCATGTTTTTATCATCAAATCTCAAAATGAATGTCTGTAAAATTGGTTAGAAAATATATTTTTACCTATTATTACCCACTTTACTTTAATATTATTAACAAACATTTGACTTACAATAACACTTCACGTATAGGTATTATTATTGTATCTTCCCAATTCACAGTATACAAATGCGTTATGGGTAGATTGTTTTACGCCTAGCAATTGTTTACAGAAATCAATATGAACTTGTTCTATGTTTGTACCTCTATGGATACCCCAAACGTCAGAGGAATATGATAACATACTAGAAATGTATGTATCAAACATGCTAAGAGCAGTTTTATAGTTTATAGAATAATTAGATAATTTGCGTAGCATTGCAAACTTAGCTTTTCGTCCTTGGTCTGATAGATTCTTTTGTGCAACATTTTAAATGTATTGTTGTAATTAAATGCCATACCTAAATATGTAAAAGTATCAACAATGTCTAAATAGTCATCATTGAATAGCCATTTTTCAGTTTCTTTAACAGTACCTCTATTTCGGAAGACAACAATTTTTGTTTTCTTAACGTTAACTGATAATTTCCATTTATCACAGTATAAAGATAGATTATTTAATGACAGCTGTAAACCCTCAATTGACTCAGAGAATAGAACCATATCGTCTGCATACATAAGCAGAAACAAACTAAGTTCTTGAAAATAATATGGTTGAACATTGTTCTTTAGAAAATGCATTTCACAGTCATTCACATAGAGATTAATATAAACAGAATTGGCGAAATTACCTTACAATGAGTATAAGTGAGCGGCTTTTCAAAAACTCACAGCCAAACTGAAACCTTGAATTGTTCTCACTCCAGTGTGTGACATTTTAAAACTCCTTGCGTGCAGAACCATGTTTTAATACCTGGCATTTTAAGTAAATAGAAATAAGACAATTAAAACTCATATTTTATTTAATTTCTTCAGGTTATTTGACAAACGTAAATGCGTGGTGAAATTAATGCATCAGTAAGCTACACACATTTTTGGCATTAATTTCTATCGCGCATTAATTTCATGTTTTACAGTATTTGAGAGAAATTATCATGACAATTCTATTGCCACATGTGTGTTTCTATATGTGATGCTGTCTCATTCGCTACACATGTACATTACTGTAGTTTTACTATCTGGACAGCTACATGTATTATTCAGGAATAATATACAGAAATCAGTATTTAAATAACTTTACCAAACATGTGGGCATAATTAGTTTTCAGTCTAACTGTTCCACCAAAAAAAGGCTAAAACGTTGGTGTATAAGACATTGTGCATAATTGTCCATGTGTTTAACAATTCAACCAATGTTTGGAAGGGTGCGTGTGGGGAGAGGGTAAAAGCCAAGTTTGGATTGCTTTTCATGTAATAATATCAGTCCGCAGTTGATCAATGTTTTATGTAAGGATTAAAAGGACATCCTTTATACATATCAACATTAAATTGTGTGTAAAATGTAATATTAGATTATAAGGCCTACTTGTAGGATTCAACGAAGGCAGTCGTGTGTTCTAGCTTGTCTGTGGGAAAGGGCATATAAAAGATCATGCCTTGCTGTTATTCAATATGAGTACATAGACTGTGTAGTGGCAGCGGATTTCCTCTGTGACCAAGTGTCGACATCCAATAACTGCTGTTCCAGTGGTGTTAAACAAACGTCATCTTTATTTTCTCTTATTGCAGAACAACTACATCACAACATCAAAGTACAACGTGGCCACATTTTTGCCTAAAAACTTGATTGAGCAGTTTCAACGGCTGGCGAATGCTTACTTTCTCGGTTTACTTATTCTACAGGTAAGATAACCATATCCAAAATAACTAAGCGATTGTGGAATATTTGCAAGAGTTTTTGATCTAAATAATAGAATGAATTAAATGGATGTTTAACGACGCCCCAGCACAAACATAGACGACGTCGGCTATTGGGTGTCAGAAAATGGTTTAAATAATAGATGAATATACATCATCAAGCAGACATTAAATGTCATGAAACATAAACTCAAGAAAGAATCGTACATTTGATATCAGAAAGAACATTTTAGGAAATAGAAAATATTGTTTTCTGATAAATGAGACGTGTAAGCAGGATACATTTACATTTTTTTTAGAAATGGTCGGGTTATTTTTTAGTAGTTCACATTCAATAGTTATTTCCCATTCCCACCAGTGATACATGACTGTAGTCTATCAAAGGCTGTGGTGTGTGCTATCCTGTCTGGGAAGGTGCACATAAAAGATCCCTTGCTGTTATTTGAAGAAGAGTACCATATGTGGTTTCCTCTGTGATCAAGTGCGGACAAAAATAATGTATCCATTTTAAAATTCATGTAAATGTTTTGAAAATTATCATACATTAATTTAAATACATAACTCAGTTATATTTATCTTGTCTTACATGTACCCAGCCGGTTTTGTCTATTAGAAGTTAATGTGATACTTGCCTTATGTATAATATTTATATACATCTCTAACAGTTAGTTTTAAATATTTTATAATTTTCCCAAAATCTGTGTGTATTTGTTAATGGATTGATTAGATTTGTTTGTTGTAAGGACACAGATCAAAGGTCTACATGTATTCTCGAACAACAACAATGGGAGATGGAGGAGAAAATATCAAATGACTTCAATTGTTGTGCAGAAATAATTTCTTATTACAACTTGTCTACATGTACATGTTATAATGTATATACAGGGTTTGCCGTGAGCTGAAGATAACTTCAGAAATGGTGAAGAAATCACTCGCCTCATTAAATTTATTACTCTTACATGTAATATGCCAAACAATGGTGTTTTTTTTTTGTTATAAAACTTTACCATAGATGAAGAAAATATACAGTGAAACCTGCCTAAACCGGATCCTGAACAAACCGGAATCCTGTCAAAATCGAGTGAATTTGTTTGTCCCGAATTTTCCCCCATGTATTGCATGTATTAAAAACCTTAGTAAACCGAAACCTGTCAATTCCGAAAACCGGATTATTTTCTGTATGAAAATGTCATATCTTTTTAATTACCCTGTAAACACCGGGTAGCTAAAACTAAGTAAAAAGTCTCTGGCAGCTGAAAATGAACCCCGTCACTTATAAACAATGCCGATTGGATACGGCAATCCAGTAAGTGCTGTTACGCAACAGATCACCGATAATTAACGCTTGATTGCTATCAATTGTATTCTTCAAGGTACTGTATTCTCTACTGAGTAACTCATGCACCATATCATGTCAATTACATTATTATATAGGTTAATAGCAAAGTCTCAATTTTGGCCAGCCAATAACTGATTGTGTCAAAGAATATTATTGGAAGTTGTTGGCAATTTGTGTAACCGGGAAGTGTATAGAAATTGCAGAAAAGTTGTGATAAATAGAAGAATATCCGAATAAAATGAAATCCCATTGGTCTGTTCATGAACAAAAGACGTTAAAAATAGAATTCTATATGCATGTACTTACCGTAATTAATCGGTCTATTTGTAAACGGCCCTCGTTATTCTGACAAGGGAAATAACTCTTTTGCGTAGTTTTTGGTGAAAAGCCAGACCCTTGACAAACCGAAATCCTGTCTAAACCGGATATTTATTAGGCAGAAGCTGTATATATAGATTGACATGTATGTTAAAATGTTATCACAATATATTGCTTACTCGACTATTTATTTAGATGGGGGTTAAGCATTTTGAGAAAGTGATGAATACATGTAGCTGTAGATGTTTGCATGGATGTGACACTAACAGTTTCTCTTTATTGTCTTCAGATTGTTTTTAACATAACTTTGACAGTCTAACTATTATTTTTAAAGGAAGTCGATCACATTTCCCCATTGTTGAAACTTAACATGTTGGCGAAGTATGTAAACTATAGTCCTTTCGGGAATTCTCTCCCCATTCATGACGGGATCTACACAAAAATTCACTTAATCTTAATCTTTATAGCTTTCAAAAATTTAGATGTTTGGTTAGAAACCAATAGAAATCCTTGGGGGGAAAACACTTTGTTAATTTATTGTTATAGCAATGATAAAACTCAAAGATATTCAAAATTATTTCATGAAATGTTAATTCAAGTACTGATTACAAAAGATATGTGCATATATATATTTTCAGTTTCAATCATTGTCATGACGTAACTTGACTTCAGATAAGATGTAACAAATGTCCATCCTTTTGACAAAATCACAAACTCTGATCTCGTAACTGGTGTTAAATATTTATGGATGTTACATGTACTATCTACTAAACATGTTCTCTTTTGGCAAAATCACAAAATGTGATAAATAAATGCAGCTGCCTTGCGTTCAATAGTGTGAGCGTTCTGCTACTGAGACAAAATGTTTTGACACCGATATTTGCATCTAATTATAATATAAATGAATGTGATGTGATAGTACACAATCGGTACCAGTCACATAGTTCGAGAGCGCTCGCACTATTGAACGTAAAGCTGGTGTCAAAAGTTTATGGATGCTATTTTATTCACCGAACAACTTCTCTTTTTAATAATTCCCAAATGTGATACTGACAACAACTGTTTCAAGAAGAGTAATTGGACTGTCTGATAATTAATGCTGATGATTGTCTTGGTTCGGGGTTGACTCGTAGAGTTAGTCGTATGTATGACTGGCAGCATGTTAGTGAAATGCATTGCTGCATGTCTTGTAGTACTGTGTAGTCGTCTGACTCTCATTATCAATGATGGGTGTTTACCTAATCGAATGTGTATTATTGGCTTTGTTAGCTCATTCCGGCTGTTTCATCACTAACTCCTTATACCACGGTGATACCTTTGGTGTTTGTGCTGACGATTTCGGCTGTCAAGGAAGCGGTTGATGACTTCGTAAGTCGGCTGCCGGGCATATATAGGCACCCGTCTAACATCTCCAGATTTAGCTTTTAGCAGTGTCTGTCTGTCTGTCTGTCTGTCTGTCTGTCCTCATGGTGCTTGTGTCCACACAATTCTCAGTTTGACAAATCTGGAAAAAAAAAATAATAATTAAAAAAAAAAAAAAATCCTAAGTACATACCCTATTTATAGGTTATCAGTAAAAATACATACCCGGTATTGATGTTATTTTCTTTAGCAGTCATCATCGTTCAATAGCATTATTTTTTAAAATTTCAAAAACAGAAAGCTGTAACAACTAGTGATGCGTGTATTTGTCAAACTTTTGAGAATTTAATTAAAACGTGCTTTGTTTGTTTAGTTAGTTTGTAGTGTTTCTGTGTATTGTCAGTTTCTGCACATATCTCATGACAAAGAAGTGAAATGACTAACTGCCACTTGCACATGGTTTTTGATTACTAATTAACAGCTTCAGTTATGTATTTGACATGTCATCTGTAAAACTAATACAAAAACCCACAGTCCTTTATCATCAAGGTTAAAAATCAACTCCTTCTTGTTAAAGACTTGAATTACACTTTTACAAAAGTCTTAAGCCCTCAATATCTCTGAAGAAGCTCACTAATGCGACATAGGTTAATCTTTTTTTGTTATTAATAGAAAAGGACCTTTTAGTTATTAGTTCACTTATCAACAAATGAGATAATACACACTAGCCTATGATAAAGAAAAGTTTGTTTTTGACGTATCATGAAACACTGGAAATCAAAGTTAAATGATAACTTTATTAAATATTTTCACAAACCTTAAATTATAGGTGCAAATTTATATCATGTTAAATTGTATTTTACTCATATATGTCTTGATTTTTAAACATATAACTGGTATGTTTTACATAACTGAATGCTGATAAATTTGGAGTTGAAACACGATAATGTGTTATCATTAATTTTAGACTGGTTCATTATATTAATGTTTTAACAGCCTGTATGTAAACAAGAGAATTGAAAGTTGTGCAGGTTTGAATACAATACATGTATGTATGTGCAGTACTGCTTATTACATAGATTAAACACTGATTATATGTGTACACAGGTAAATTTAAAACATATTTCAAATAGTAGCAGATCATTGTAATGCAAACCTGTTGCATCAACATGCAGCATTAAAAATTATAAATAAAGTTTGAAATAATTGAGTACTTATTATAATTTTACATATAATGTAAAACATATTTTATCATAAAAAATTTCAGACCAAAAATATGTTTCTCATTTTATTTATTATTAAATTATTTTTGTCTAATAATATTTGGTATACATTTTAATTCTAGCTGTGTACATAACTTGTCATGCTGTAACAGTCACGCATTGCACATTTGTAATAATTTATAGTATTTCTAATTTTTAGACATGTAGTATTTTTAATTTTAGCTTCTTATATACTTAGTCTAGTAGTAACTCACTTAACTAGTCACACACTAACAGCCATGCTTTGGAATTAGTAAATGCTGTGCTTTGTGCTTCATTGCTTTTCAGGTACATGTATAGTCTACATGTACATGTAGCAGAATATATTACTTTAGAGCTACAAGGGTTTTTAACATTATTCAGCTTTTCTTGGATACTGCTATCATAGACTATATCTGAGCTTCAGCTTTTTTCTTCAGTTTCACTTTTTTATTATCCATCATACATTAATTACTCTTCAGTCACAAGCTATCATGACAATATTGGATGCAAATGTCATTTTTAATGCTGTGATTGATAGCAGATGATAAATAAGGGAAGTAACTCATATTTATGTTCTATTCTTGCTGATGACCTTTTTCAGTAATTGCGAAATAAATATTTGAAAATATATTTACAAAATCATCTAATGGTATCTGATGGTGATGGATAATAAATTGATTATTATACAACGAACTGTGCAATAATGTATTTTTAATATGATCGTACCCAGTGGAGTAAGAACCTCATACTAACAAACTGAATAGAGTTTAGTATGACCGTTTAACCCAACGGGGACATGCATAGTAAAAATTGCATATTGTACAATTGGTTGTATATATTTTCACAATGCCTTTATGATTTGACGTGATGATTAATTTCCGTTTTGCTCGTTGGCGGTGGTTACAGCTGATGCCTGTCATATCCTCTCTGACTCCCCTTACCACTGTGATTCCACTTGTTGCTGTGCTCACCGTAACTGCTATTAAGGATGCAGTCGATGACATTGTGAGTCTAATTTACATACGTAACATTGTTTTTAAACGTTGTCGTGGTCTACTAATATCCCTTTTACATGAGCTTTTTTACAATGCTCCGTCCGAGCTTGATTTCCAGATTGTTCGATCATGTATTGGTGCGAAGCTTTCACAGGAAACAATACCTGTTTAACAAGACCAAATCGGGAATAGGTCGGAGTGGTTGGCAGTAAACCTGTACAATCTCAGACTACATGCAGTTCCACGAGTATACAGACTTGTGAAAACAAACCATATAAATTGTTCCGAGATTGGTCTCCAATTATTGGTTGCAGCAATTTGACATGTGAAAGGGGTATTACTGTTCCGTAACTTGTTTTGTGCTTGAAGATCTAGCAAAACGGGATGAAGATTCTTTCAGATGTGCCACTTGTTATATACCGGTATATAAAACTTTGATCTTATTACAGTTTGAAAAATAACCGCTTTTCAGTCTTTAAACTTAATTCAAACGATTTCAACAGACTTTCATATTGCAACTTTACACTATTAGCTTTTTAATGAGTTTGGACTAAAGGTTACACTGCAGTAATTAATTTTGCATATAAATTAATTGCATTTTTAACATATACTGTAGGCTGATTCCATTAATTTTGAAACTTAATGAGTACATTTTAACAGACTAAAATCATTATTAAACTCACTCATTCCTTGGCGATTTCTTGCACTGTGCATCAATGGTTGTGGCGTTTCACTTTTTAAAGGGTAACAGCCATTCTTTGTCATCATGGTGTCTAGTTCATTTCTGTTTAACATTCTCTTTTTATTTTGTTAATAGTTATCTTTTGTTTATCTAAAACAAACTACATTATATCATTGTGTAATTATTGTTATATTCAGTATTATTTTTATTCCAATATTTTTCCTTTTATAGTCACTACTGTAACACAAACGTATGTTTATATACATTATATGTTAAATTGTATATTTAACAAATTTATTATAGTACATGTAACTTTCATTTGTTGTTCAATAATGTTTGCTTTTAGTTTTACTTTTAAAATCATTTTGTATACTAATTTATGGAATTTATTCTTGATTTCTTAAAATCTACGTGTACATGTTAATTATAATATTGGAGATAATACATTTTGGAGTTTTTAATTTAATTAAAATGTGATTATTTACCGTAAATAACAAAAAGAGAAATGAAAGAAATTTGTAATACTATTTATAATTTAATGATATAATAAGACCGCAATAAAATGAATCATCTTATTAATTAGTATGCATATAATAATAAATATTTATTTCTCACTAACATTTTTACATTGTTATTTTAACACAATTTCAATAATTTTACTTTATCAATTGACTACAATTATGTTTTTTGTTCGATTGTTTTCATACTTCCTCAGTAATCATGGAAATATAACTTATCTGATCCGAAACAAATTAATTCATGCTTTCAATGAGTTGGACTTGGTAAGACCCATTTGCAGAATGAAACGAAGATGGATTTTGGCATGGTAAAATAACTGGCTTGGCTTGGCAAAAAGCTATTAATTCAACTCGCAGTATCAAATGCGCAGTATCAAAGTAAAGTTAACCAGTTCATCTTCATAAAAATGTTCTTTAATTATAAATATTTAAAATCTAATGGGACGTTAATTGTATTTTTTAATGTGACACAAATCTGCGATAGAAAAAGATCTAATTATAACTTTCTATACACTCAGATAATTGTGCTATGTCTATTTACTGTTGGATATAGATTATTAATACACAATGTACTAGTGACTACATGACTGATCCCATGTGGAATTCTCTTCATTAATGTGTTATATAAACTAGTTATTGAACTACAATGCCACAAGGGTGCCAAAGATGGCATTTGCTCCTGCAATAATTTGATGGGATATTTTTTACTCTATCTGGATACGGTCGGAATAAGGTCAGATCCCTTGGCTCACACAGCCATCTATCAGTGATAATTCCAAACTATTCACCACATCATGCTATATCCTTAGATGAGCTTGTGTAAGCTCAATGTCAGAATAAGGTAAAGCAGCTATATATAATATTCATGAATACATGCAAGCTTTCATGAAATAGTTCACTTCATGATTCAAGGAGACTTGGTTGTTTTGAATATTTTAATTTGATAAATTCTAGAATTATTACTAAATATCTTGATTGTCAATTTGTATTTGCATTCCATCAATTATGGCAGTATTAATTGGAACTCATTTTCTTTAACATTTACGTCCAAAATAATTGTAAAGTTATTGTTGTTTTGATGTTAAAGTTTTGTTTTCAACTTGCATGTGCAGTGATTAATATTTAAATAAGTATTTCATCAGTTTATCATTATTATTATTATTATTATTATTATTATTATTATTATTATTATTATTATTATTATTATTATTTATAAAGCTGTACTCAATTGATATATTTTTGGATCATTTTTGAAATGAATTTAATCTGTTGTTTGTTTGTAATAGCAACGACACAGGAGTGATGGATTGGTCAACAACCGGAAGTCAGAGGTGCTCCGCGATGACAAACTGGTGGCGGAAAATTGGCACACTGTCATTGTCGGTGACATTATCAGACTGAAAAACAATGATTTTATTGCTGTAAGTATTGTGAGCAACTGTGAGAATATTGTGCTAATAGCTTATAAGTAGCATGAATCGTGAATTTCAATTTATTTTTTTTAAAACCATAAATTGTACATCCGCCTATTAGTAGTTGGTGTCTCATGGGTTTTCCTAAATATTATACTGATAGGTTACACCTGCTATCTGGTAATTAAAAGAAACAATCACTTCCTGTAACTGATATTCCTCTATTTTTCACAACAGAAAAACGTACTGAAAGACAAGTTTTATAAATTAAATATTCCCTTTTGAATAGGTAATAGATATATAGGGATTATGGAATGCATTCACATTATTTTCAGCACTTGAAATTGGGGATCTTCTGACTTCCCTTTAGTTATTTGGGTCCACATGGAGTGCAAATTCATGATTCATGCTAGCATAAGCAACCAGTCATATTCTTGATAAACCAGACTTGTTGTTTTACCTAAAAT
Organism: Melanodrymia aurantiaca; assembly: GCA_032355825.1. Lineage (NCBI taxonomy): Eukaryota > Metazoa > Mollusca > Gastropoda > Neomphalida > Peltospiridae > Melanodrymia > Melanodrymia aurantiaca. The sequence goes on from JAULBR010139071.1 coordinate 12,607, forward strand.
ATCTCTTGTTTAGAGCTGCGTTCAAGCAATACCATGTTATAATTAAACTTTGACATGGCATCATTACCAAGGTCCTGAAAACACCCAGTACCGACTACTCTTTGTGTCACTTAATATACATGTAGTAGGAAACATAAAGGTATCCAAATGGAAATAAAGATGGCTACCGTTTTTCAAGACTCATCAATCATAGTCTAACATGGAATAAGATTTGGGGGTATTGTGTTACTCATTCACTTGTTAAACATATTAAATACCGGGTATGTCGTGAAATTGATGACATGCATGATTATTAATTTAGTATATTTCGTGTACATGTATATGGAGAATAATACATGAGTGGCCGGTAGATATGATTTATCTGGCAACTAATGGTTTCAAAACGTATCTAATGAACAAAAATGAGTTAGATACGTTTTTATACAGTGAGTTGAAAGATAATTGATATTTGACGGACACGAGTGTAGTATTCTATTCTCCAACCCAGATTGAGCTGTACAAATACTTAAACTGACTAGGCCATGATCTAAAACTAGTACATCAAAGATTGTAGTATGTGCTATCCTGTTTGATAAGGTGCATATAAAAGATCCCTTGTCGACATAACCAGTTTACAATTTACACCAATAGTTTAGTCTGTAGGATGAAATGAGCTGTTATTTCCAGTTCGCCTCTATCTCCATAGAGCTTGGTGTGTAGAGGAATCTCAATGGGCCATTCAGTTTGTCTTAAGACTTGATGGATTGGACACCTCTGTAAGATATGCTCCTAACATATAATATTGATCAACTGTGGACTGATGGTTTTTACATGAAAAGACATCAAAACTTTATTCACGATGCCTAAATGTATTAACTTGAAACTAATCTGAACGTTGGAACATCGGCCTGTACACAGCCTTGAAACTGCATTCTGGTTATTGGTACCGGACCATGCAGGTATTGCTGGAATTGATGATGGTTATATAAGCATCTCGAGCACACTCATTACACGGGACCGGATCTGAAAGTGAAAGTGACCGTTTATGTCATCTATTGTTGTATTATCCCCAGTGTCAGCTTGTTCAGTGATCTGACACACACGATGTGTAGCAGGAGAAACATTATCAAGTGATTAACCCAGCTCTTTAAGTGTTGTCTGTATTGAAAGGAAGTGATGACATTGTTAATGTGTCCCCTGCCTGAACTATATTATATGTGATATCTCACTCAATTCAGTAGTTATATCACGATACACTCAGAGCTGTGAAAATTCCTATCGCTCGATAAAATTAAAATTTCTATTGCTAAATACAATAAAACAATATAAAAATCATCTCAAAAAGCTCTGTGAAATAAACCTACATCTGAAAAACCCCATCATATTTTGCATTTGTTAAGTTGACAAATGGTACAAAGTGAACATAACAATGTCATTCTCCACATGTCCAGTGACCTCTACACGAACCATAGGATATTCACATATGCTACAGGTCAATCACACATACCATAGGTGAGTTCAAATTAATAGTACACTGATCAACTAAAACACGGAAGTAGTTAACTTTAATTTAATAATGCATGCAAAACATCTTCTGAATTGTATATTTTATACATGTTTAGAAAATTGTTAAAAATTATTATTATTTTTTTTTGTATCAAAACTATAGTTTTAAAATACTTATACATGTACATGTATTAACATATTATTATTAGGATTGTATGTATATATTTTTGTTGTATTTAAAAAAAATGACAACTACAGTGAAACCTGTCTTAAGCGGCCACCCAAGGGAGTAACTAAAGTGGCCTCTTGAGACGGATAGCTGCCTAATACAGACCTGTGATAATCACAAAAAGATTGATGATTTGGGAGAATATTATAGTGACCTTTTAAGACAGGTGACTGCTTAATACTGGTCATAATGCACTAAAATTGATGATTTGGGCGAATATTATGGTGACCCTTTAAGACAGGTGGCTGCTTAATACAGGTGGCCGCTCAAGCAGGTTTGACTGTACATGTTTATTACTTATACGACGCCCGCTCGACGCATTCTTTTTCCACTTCTCAATTGGGCAATATAGCTTAGAATGTGTCATCAAACAATTGTGCTGGGGATGGTGGGGTGGGACGTAGTCTAGAGGTAAAGTGTCTGCCTGTGGTGGGACGGGGCGAGGGATCGATCCTCCACAGTGTAAAACATGGGCAATATAGCTTAAAATGTGTTGTCAAACAATTGTGCTGCGTCACATTTATCTTAGCAGAGCTGGATCTGATCCTGGTTCAATTGTGGAGTCAAAATAACGTGGGTTAACTTTTAGGGCCGCATTTTTTCACAATGTACAGTAAAATCCCTCTAAACTGAACACACTGACTTAGTAAAATTTCCCGATTAGAGGGGTGTTCGGTTTACTGAGGTTTAACTAAAGCACATAAAGCTGTTTGGGACTTTGAAATATGTTCAGTTTAGAGGGAGTTCCGGTTTACTGAGGGTCTGATTTAGAGGGGTTTCACTGTAGATGCATAACCCGGGTTAAAGATCCTCATGTAGATAGGCCATATACCTGTGTATATATACGAGTACTTAGTATGTTGCATGCATCTCTATATCTGATATATGTGCATTAATCATGACGCATCCTATATAACGCCAGCTTTTTTTTTTATCTTTCTTTTGTACATATATTTCAGTTCACAATGTGCAATATTCTTGTTTTTAATCCTGATCGACATATCTGGGTTTTTTTAATACATTCAGACATGCAGAAATTGTGCGAATGATCATTTCGTGTTTGCGCAACAGGCTCGAGCTTATAAACCTTTATCAGGCTAAACTTTAATAATGTCTGAACTCCAGACTTAAACTTAGGGCCCTAACTTCATCAAGTTTGATGGGAGCGGGACGTAGCTCAGAGGTAGAATGTCCGCCTGTGGCGTGATGGTTCGATCCTCCACCGCGCAAAACATTTTTATGGGCTATTTTCCTTTCCAGCCAGTGAAACAGGTCTGGTTTATCAAATTCCGTGTTGTGTGCTATTCTGTCTATGGGATAGTGCCCATAAAAGACCCCTAGCTGTCATTCGTGGAAGAGTGGCCTATGGGGTAACAGCGGGTTTCCTCTGACCATGTGTCAATATAACCATGCATCTGACGTCCAATAACCGCTGATTTATATTCGATGTGTTTCTAGTAGCGTCGTTAAATAAAACAAACTTTACTTTTCATAAAGTTTGAAGTGATAAATTTGGTTAGGTTTTCTATTTTCAAGTCTTGCATTAGGCTTTACAGTTTGAACTTTATTAAAGACTGAAGTCTACATTTTAAATATTTTATATGTATAAGCACTATTTTCTTGACTAAAGTCTGAATATAATAGTTAAAGTCTAAAGTCTAGACTTTAAAACGTTTATAAGCACTGGGCCAGGTGTTTTTGTTCAAACACAAGGAATTTAAAAAGAATTAAAAAGCACGAAAATAGACATGTACACTGCTACTTTATGTTCGCAACAACTGGCAAAAATTTCAATTAACCTTTTGAATATGGCTGGCAACAAAAGTGGACATTGTCAAGCAAGTCGTTTCATACTATCGGCAACATTTGTAGACATTGCAATATAAATGCAACAGGTATCTCAACCTCCACTGGAGAGGTGCGAACCAGGATCCTCTATGTGAGAGGCAAGTGCTCTACGAACTGAGCTAAAGGGAAGTTCCCTCTAGCCGAAGCCAGTAGGAGCTCTTTATACAAACACTGGTTACATATAGATATACAGGCAGTTTTATTGTAAAACAGGTTGAAATTGTGTATTTGATTGTGAAAATAATTATAGTTGATAAGTGTGTTTAATACACTTATAATTTCAAGTTTTGATTAAAACATTGAACGAAAAGATTATCAAAAATAAGTGTAACTGTAACAATTAGGTGGCAGGGACAAGGCAAGTAATAATAACTTCATGACTTAAATAATAAAAAAACCGCTGCTGGATTGCACTATTAGCTACACAGTTGTTAATTTAGAAAATAGAATACATACTTTTGACTTGCAGTCTTGCTATCAGCTCCCTTACTCGAACCTTTTTTATTCTTTCCACCTCCAAAGCAACCCGTACTTTCACCTGCAGAAAATATCAAATATAGAAGTTAATGAACATTATATATAAAGTTTACCAATACAACACAGTAATTGACAATTAGCCTAACGATCAAATGGATGGAAAATAGTTAATATTCTCGCTACGTTTATATAACAACTATTTACCATCTTTATGTACAGGCTGACTTGGGATTGTTCTTTTCTTGTAAAACTCCGGGTCTTCAACTTCTTGTATCCGGTAGGATAAGTTTCGGAATATGCACATAATGTTTTCAACAGGTTTACTGTCCATATCACTTTCTTGAGACGTCTTTAACGTGTGTAATAAAGAATTCACCAATCCTCGGCATTCCCGTAACTTTTTTCGTGCTTCATAGCCAGCGGAGCTCACATTTCTAAAACAAACAAAAAATGGCATATCATGTAATAATACATAAAGAATATGACAAATAACAGAATGAATGCTATTAAATAGTAAACACTGCAAAGTGTTTTGTAAGCAATTTCATCAAGTGGTGTTTGCTGATTTTAAAGGAAAGTTTCGAGATAGTTGTTTGTGCAGTAACTTAGACACAATTTAATTTATGAATTCAACATTCCATAAGAAAAATTTTAAAATGAAAAAATTAGTTTAATAGCATTGGATGCTGAATATTGAGTCATTACATCACAAATTCTACAGAGAAACATGATTAAAATAATTATTACTTTCTTAATTTAGACGCCCGGGCATGACGGGTATAGCAGTTTTTGTTCAAGCTAAACACAAAACAGACTAATGGTCAATACTAAAAACACAGATTGATCGGGTTAATGATTTTGATAACGAGTACCGGTACATACCTAACGACTCCGGTTCCATTTCTAAAGACTGTCGTCCACCGTTCTGGATCAGGAGAGGATCCCAGCCTGTCCCAGCCAGAGTGGGGAATTATCACAGAGTTCACAAGAACAGCTAACCCGTTGTCTATTATAGGCTTTTTCAATTCCTGAAATAAAGAGAAGACAAATCTAGCAAACTTAAGGTCATTTCCACTGAAGTTACCTGCAATGTTCCTTGTTCATTATACTATATTACCAGACAGAAAATAGGAGTGGGAATTAACTTTGTAATATTTATATAACCATATATATAATCACAAAAAATCCCGTTTTAATTGTAATATGATAAAGGAGGTTCTATAGAACAAAATGCTGTTTAAATTATCGAAATACGACAAGAACTTTCAGAAATATTGCAGAATTCGTAACGGAGAATATGACGTGTGCTCAGAAATTGTTATGGAGAAAACTGAGTTAAAAGATTTCGCAAACAATGGCTGTTGGGCTACAGGCAGATCGGACAATCTGTCACTGATTCCTAACTTAAAATAGCA
>JAULBR010139181.1:0-18054 GCA_032355825.1 Melanodrymia aurantiaca
TTTCTCAGGACAAGTAAATTTAGACAGACTACTTGTCCTGGGACAAGTGAAGATTTTTGAAATTTCCACACCCCTGCCTAATACAAAGTGCTTGGATGTTGTTAAACGTTCATGTCATCTATCTACCTGTCAACATGGTCCGTCTACTTGCCTATCTTATACAATGTTTAAACTTCTTACATGTATGCATCCTACAACTCGCCACCCTTCAAGACACTTCAACTATCAAAATACACAACCTCAGATGTCAAAGGATCACTTTTATGTATATCTAGAGGGTATTAGACTTTTCAACTACCCCAGGCACCAAGGACACTTAACATTTTCATTCAAGCTTTTGATAGTTTGAGGAAGCGTTTATAATAGTCGCCAAATAATGTTCATAAATAGCACTTTCCCAGTCGACCAGTCATTCTGTTTATTACTTGTTTTGTAGCGACCTTATTGGTTCAACTCGACTGGGGAGATATTTGAGAATGTGCAAGAGTGGAATAATAATATGGCTCAAGGCATGATGCCTTTGGAGCAGGAGTTAGAAGCTTTTGGTGAAACAATGCCCGAAATATCGCCCTCGAAAAACAACGAGCACCACAAATAACCTCCCCCAGTTGAAGATAGTGAAACGGATCTCGAGATCTTCATACTGGGGTAGGTCTGTGCACTTGCCTCCTATTGTCCTAAGACCTTCATTTAACTCATGCTACTAACATGGGAAATTGGACAATTGTTTTAGTTTTGGCCTAAAGCAAAATTGTCCTGGATAAGCAGACGTTCTAGAATATGGTGGCCCGATGCCCATGCCCAGTGTTCTGACTTGGACCACTAAACAAATACTTTCAAGTGAATATTTAAGCACGGCCAGTGAAATGTTTTTAAATTCTAGAAGCCCTGTGCATAAGCATAGAGAAATTTCGTGTGGATCAAACTTAGTGTGGGTGTAGTCTGTAGATTGGAAGTCTGTAGAAAAGTAAACAAATTAGTGGGTATATAATTATTATATGACTGTACTGTATATAAAGTCAAATATATTAGAAGTCATGACATTTTAGTTTTGTAGTTACATTTGATGTCGAATTTGGTGCTGATGTATTTGAAGAAGTTTGTGTGGAAAATGTTTTCTTTTTCATTGGAGTTGTGGCTCGAGATTCAGTTGTTGGCTGACCTGTGGTTTTGGCCTGGAGATATTAAAATTGCATAATCCTGAGCTGCATTTTACATCAGGTTGCGATTACCTTGCAACTGTATTGTTGCACGTTCATCTCGCATTCTGGTGTTAGTTAGCTATACTGGAATGTTAGTGTACACAGCAATGCATTATATGTTCATGAACGCGCTAATGAACACCAGGTGAAGTTTCTTGATTCAACTACTTGCAATTTGTACAGCTTTAGAGTATAATCGATATTAGATTATTTCCACAATGCTATTCTCCATTATAATGATATATGTAATTAATAACAAAAAAGTTGTCACCTCCTTGTTGTTCATTAATAACATTTAATCTTTTTATGATGTTCCAGAAACCAGCGACTGAAGGCGAGCAGAACCATGACCACGGTGATTCGTGTGATGAGGAAAAGCAGACGGAACTCATATCAGAACCAAACGGGACCGAGGGAACCACGGAAACCACGGAAACAAGCTGAATGATGATATCGTAGTATATTGTCAGAATGAACTATTCACAAGTGGTGTGTCAATTGATGTCATTGCATCTCAACACATTTTGTCACTTTTTTACTATATTAAAAATAGTTACAAGATATGCTGCAGTTACTTGAAAATTATTGGAATTGATTCTGGTAATTTTTGCGAGTTTAAGGATCAAATAAGAATGAAATGAAATAATCAATTGCTATTTGTGTTTAAAATATTCATGCCCACCGCTGTTTGTACTGGTATTGCTTGTTCATATGTTTGTCAATTTTTTTCCATTGGATTCATTCATGTTAATTGACATTTTGTTGCCAATTACAACATCCAGATTTGTTTCAATGTTTGAAAGGCAATACTTGTTTAACCAGATTAAGAAATCATTTCTAAATTTATAAATAAACCATTCCATGATGCAAACACGCATGACGATTTGTAAGATAAATTTACAGCAGTGTCAACAGTAATTATTAATAGTGATTAATATTTGATAAACACGTAATAAAAAAATTGGGAACAAAAAAACAAATAGTACAATGATACTAGACTCATAATTATTTGTCAAATGATCGGTGAATAATAATTAAATATGCTTAATAGATGAATATAATTTAGTATAAAAAATAGTATACAATGCTTAAATCTGAATAGCTGTACCAATGTTTAACTTTACACAAGAAAACGGTTTAATTTTTCTATATATAGAATGACTGGTTGGACACTTTCCTTGTCTTTTTCTATTTGGTCACTGAACATGTACTTCTAAGGAACATTAAATTTGATATATTCAATAACAAGTGTTTTCCTGTTGGTATGTTTACAATGTTGAAAAACGTTTAACTATTGAATTACAATAAAATGTCTTGGTGCATCTATTATTAGTTTGTTTTTTCTCTGCCGTTGCATTTGACATCTTGTGGCTTGATTGATATTGAAACATCCAATCTTGGCCGATCTATAATTTGTTTATACAATTATAATAATTTATGTACATGGTCAGATTTTATACTAAATCATGCATATTTAATTTATAAAACTGCCATCTGTTACAATTAGTTTCACTAAACTTTCAAAGTAGATTTTAATGCTATAGCTAGGCTGCTAGAGATGATTTGAATAGAATATAATGTTCAGAAATAAAGTTGGTTTATTTGACAATATCACTTGCTATTTGATGTCACACATGATTATATTTAAATATGGTTTTAGGAAGAAAAAAACTACTGCCACCACATTGGGCTAATCTTACCAAATCGTAGCAAGGGATCTTTTACATACTCTTTCCCATACAGGTCTGACCATAGAGAAACTGAAAATGATATTACTGGTAATATACAAGAAAACGAGGTAGCAGTATCTTGCAAGTATTGTCACTCTGAAGCACAGAGATGGTCTGAATTAAATCATCATGAGTGATCGAAGGTATATCTGATACTGTGACAAAAAAGTTTGAAACTCAAGAAACCGATATAAAGTCCCAACAATTCGATGACTGGTACTAATAAAAACACTTGCCTGCTTTTTTACCTACTTACCGTACATCACTCGGCAGAATTCTTTGAACATATTCACATAAAATATAAACAAGTTTTTATTTAACATTTATTAAACAGCCAATAAATATTATGTATGGATATTTATATGTATTGCACAATAATTCATAAAACAATGGAATGTAAAGTATGCGACAAGCTGCAGTATCTGGTCCATGTTACAAGGTTTGTTTTTCAAACCAGAATAGTTAGAGCACATGTATCACAAATGGCTTAAAGTGGTTAATAAAAGAAGAAAAAAACATTTACATGTTTAATATGCATACTATAATATAAACAAAATGTAATACATGTATATGGATCATGCAAGCTGTTTGTTTTGAGAAAGGTACTATCTACATCAGATATAATAAGTAAAGCATTTTGGCATTTGTGAATTAAAAGTTTTAAAATTGTACAATCCAAACATAACAATAATTGCATATCACAATAAATTCATTATAATAACATGATATGTTGTATTAATAGCTAATGATATACAAAACAACATCTGCAAGTGATGAGTTGTAAAACCTTCATAGTGTTACGTATGTGAAAATACAATTCAGCAATTGACAGAAATCTTATGACCCGGCAGTGAATTGATTTTTAATGACAGTCCAGCAACTATTTCTATTAATAAGGATAAAAAGATAAAGTTTAACGACACCACTGGAAAACATGGATTTATAATCAGCTGTCAAATTCAGTTATATCGACACTTGATCAAAGGGGAAAGTCACTGCTACAACCTAGGATACTCTTTCTTGAGTAACAGTAATGGATCTTTTATCTGCACTTCCCACAGACAGGATAACACACATCACAACCTTTGTAGGACTAGTCATGGATCCATGGTTGGAATGGGAAATAACCCAATAGGTCTACAGAGGATCGGTCAGTTGACCTATCGAACCTCGGGTGGACACTACTGCTGGGCTATGCCGCGCTAGGCTTTAATAAGGCATAAAGCTGTTAAATGGAGAATACTAACCGAGTTTGCCTGTCGTAACATTTTAATTCTTGCTTTAATACATAATTTTAATGTTTAACATATCTAAATACATGTATAAATAAATAAAAACAAATCGTATATGATCTGTGAATTTTCATATTTAGAAATATATTTTACTTTAGCCTATTGCCAAATGTTAGTATTACAGTATTATTTTACTTGTTTATATATTTAGTTAGTGTAAGATGGATAATACTATTGAAAATCCAAACTAGAAAAGTAATACAATATTTATGTTTTATGAAAGTCCCAATACCAGTAGACCTGGAACATTTTTGTAATTGCAGTTTCCTGAAGGCAACTATTCACAAACAGTGATAAAATGTACACAAAGCATTTGTCCACAAAAACTAGAAATGAAGTCTGTAGATGGTCTTCTATAAACACATGGGCAGAGTTAACATGAGTTAATTTTGTGTAATAAATAATCCATTGCATTGACTAGAAAATATTATATTGCATGATATCCTGAATGTTGATAAATTTGGTGATGAGATAAAATTAAAGACAAAAATCTTATATAAAAAATCTGCACATGATTTGAATGTTGTGACAATGATCGATAACATTTGACAAAAAGTTAATGTTTGGGGCCAACAATTGTTGTTCACACATTATTACCACCGCCTCTACCACCCAACCCATATAAAGTCAGACATAAAAAATATAAAGTTTTTGGAGCAAGCTACAAATTGTGAAATGGTTTTGTATAATGGATACTATTTGATAAAGTACCGGTAGTATAAACAATTTAAATCCCAAACAGAACATAAAAAAACGTTATCATTTGTAATATAATGAACAACAAAAGTGTCCGTGACATACTACTGGTATGTTGTTTGATTGTTACATGATTTTATTATTCATATGAATCAGTTTTTTTTCTTGCAACAAGAATACTAGTATATTACATGGATAATCAATGGGAACAGAATTAAATGTGCAAGCTGATATTGTAGTTTTACAGTCCAGCAAAGTGTGTGTGCCACTTTTGTGTAGTTGCAAATTGTTGCTTCTGGCTCACCTAAAAACCATAAAATTTTAAATACTAGCTTTCAGTAGTCCAGCAACGTTGCTTAAAATGCTAGGCCAGTGACTGTTTTGGGTACATATGGCGATATGCAAATGGTATTTACCAATCAATCCGATTTAAATACACAATGTCATATTCTGAGTCATAATTTAATTGCTGAAACTCATCAATAACGTTTAGTATTTTCAATCTGAAAAATCTGTACAAATTGTTTTAAATCATGACTTCAATCTGCTGTACTGTGAACCAAGTGTAGTAAAATATCTTATATTTATTAGAGAAGTAACGTATACACAGGGTGGCGAATACGATACGTATCACGAATATAAGGCGACAAATACAACTATTCATGAATACAATACTTAGAGGCAAAAACGTCCCAACAAGCCACATAATGACAAATAATAACATTGTTAAGTAAACGTTAGTTGTTGGTAATATCATGCATTTGCTTAATCTAGTTTGAGGTTTGACATAATTATAGAGATGTAGCATTTCTACAGGAGCAGACTGCCATAGAACACTGGTTGGTGCTTTATCTAAATAATTGTTGTTAAATTTCAATTGAAACAATTGTCTGGCGAATCAAAAGCATACCACATGCAGTTACATTATAATATTCGCGTGTATTCGGTTCAAGCAGTCGCGAATACGAATACAACTACGATACAGGTTGCTGTTCGGTGCACCGAATATTCGAGTGTATCGTTACACCTCTAATATTTATGGCACAGAAACCATTTTAATTAACATAATTATTATTTTAAACAGTGTAAAAATTAAGAAAAGAAAGATTGAAGAAGACATTTCCATGCTGACATAAAAACAGTCCCAAAAACTGATTTATTTTAACACGTATGCATGTAATAAATAAATATTTAATATTTAAAGAATGTAATATAAATATATATATATATATATACTGCACACTGAATCACAATTCATCCAAATATATCATCTAATTGATTTTTTGTGGAGTTTGAAGTCTGGTTAGAATTGTTAGTCTTTGGTACTGCTGTAAAAGGGGAATTGACACTGGTTTGTATGGCGCCAGAATTTACTTGTTGACTATATCCTGTTTGAGGTCCAAACATGTTTGATTGGCCAAACGCACCAGAATTCCCCTGATAGCCTGGCATTGTGTTTCTTCCAATCATTCCTTGCTGTCCCATCCCCATATTACCCATCATGCCTTGCTGTCCCACATTTCCCATCATTCCTTGCTGCCCCACATTTCCCATCATGCCTTGCTGCCCCGCATTTCCCATCATTCCTTGTCCCATGTTGCCAAAACCCGTACCATTCAATTGTCCTTGAATGGGAGAAAATCCTTGATTCGTTCCTGTCCTTGCTTGCGACATTTGGTTCATGCTTTTCTTTTCGTCCTTTAATCCAGGCAACAATGAATCAAATGTTGATAAGTCAACGCTCTTACTTTGTCCTTTATCAGATATATTACCTCCAGAGGCATAAGCACCAGATCCAGCTGTATTGAAACCTGAAGGACTGTGCTGATATGTAGAACTACCGGATGCAGAAATACCACCTGCAGATGTAAACCCATGCATTGATCCCGTGAGATTGGGCTTGTTTGCTGCTGGTCGGTTCATATCATTGATGTTGGAATCCATCAGACTGGATGTGAGATTTTTTACCCGTGTGTTGTCCGATGTTCTCTTGTTGACAGGTGTTGCCTTCAGTTGTTGCTTCTTCTTGAAATCCTGCTGCTGCTCCTGCTGCTTGGCCAGTTGTTGCTTCTCGGACAGCGACAAAGACACCTGTAGCAAATTGACAGCCATTATATTACAATAGCGTATGTAATGCGTCAATTCTTTAATCAATGCTTTAGTCAGGTTTTGCTAATCCTACATGATTTGGTAGTAATATCTATCACCATAGCTATGGACAATTACACTTGCCAACAGCACAGAATGAATTAATGATGCGTCAGTTGTAGTCAATGAATAATGCATATAACTTATTTTAAACTGTTTGCTTTGGAGAAAATGTTAGACATTCCAATAAATATTAACAAAATTAGTAATGCATATTCAATTTGATTTGACTATTGCATGTATTTCATATCGTAGTTCTTACACATCATCTACATAATGCACCTGCTTTTTCATTGGCAGAAAAATATGTTATATGCATTTTTCTCCCAGAAGACACGACTGTATATACCACAAAATGTTCTTAAACCAGTCAAGTGCATTGAAATTTGGAAAGAATTTAAGAATTAAAATTTTATTTTCCCCGATTACGATTTATATCCTGCAAATGTTCATGCCTCAAGCGAGTACACCATTACATCACTGTCAAATTTATCTCACACACTGGGACACAATAAACCAAAAGCTGATCACTGACCTTTCCCATTCCAGGAGGGACATACGTTCCAGTCTGTGGAGGAGTTGTGTCCCCTGACACAGACCGACTTTGAGAAGTTTCATGCTCAGGAGATCTTCCAGAGCTTGTGATGCCAAATCCACTGAGAAACGTGTCCATCTGAAACATACAAATCTAGTTTTGTATATGTGAAACAATTAGACCACAATGCACACAGTAGGGATGCGTGTCTTGCATTGCCTTACCATAAATTATACAACAGTTTAGCCTGTCTGTTAACATTGGTTCGTATCGTTCCCAAAAGGGACACACACTGCAAACTTCCAACTAACAAACAACTCCCTATAGCAGTTGACTTCTGGTTACGTGACCTTCCTCCTTTTCCCCAAAGCAGTGCAGTGTGATATTTTATTATTTTAAACGAAAAATCTTCCACATGGCTCTCCATTATAACTCATATTTTGTTTAAATGTTGACGTCAAATTCTATCATTATAATACAATATCAGCAGTGGATTTCTAATTATTCAGTGGCCAATGGTGGACACTGAAGCTAAAATCAATTCAAAACTATTAACACTAGGACCTGCAATACAATGCATACTTTACAATTAGTATTTATTCCAGTCAAATAATGGTTTAAATCAAGCCAAACAAGTAACCTTTAACTAACTTATAAGAATATTCCAACTTAGCTTCATAGAGTATTAATTGCAAGTAAAACAATGATGAAACAAAGCATATGGAAATATACCATGGACCGAGGTTTGTCTGATTGCACCACTGGTACTAGTTGATCAGGGTCTTCACTGGCTATCTTTGTTATCTCCAATGCCCTAAAACAAAACGAATGCGTGTGAATAATTGACATGATTCAAATGCCACATAAAAAAACCTACTCTATTAGACACCACTCAGTGGTCATAGAACAGGCGAGGCCCCATGTGTGAAATCATTTTTAAAAAAATTAACATTTTAAATTTAACATGCACGTGGATACCCAACTTTTACTTGCCCATCCCACACTCACACTTTTTACCATGCTCTGTGGCCCTTTCTACTCTATTAGAAATGGTCAAATATCACTCTAGTAGAAACCAACAAAACTGAATTATTCTCATTAATAGCACCAATTATCCTTGAGCATCTTTCTATGTAGCTTCATAAGCATACCAGTTATATTACACTGTAATGGTTCAGTATACGAGTTATTTACTCCACTCACGTTTGCTCTTGTTTCATTGCATCCAATTGTTCCAGTTTACCCCTATGTTCCGTCTCAACTTTAGAAACCATCTCCTTCACTACAGCAATGTAAGCATTAAACTAAAATATATAACAGTTTCGTTAACACACAACAATGAACATTGTAAATGATAACAAGTTGATATAAATAGACAAATCAGTGTAGATTAAATCCCAGTATATCAACACTTCTCATTACTTTAAACATGAACTCAAAATCCTCATATCATTGTTGTTCCTATTTTAATCATATATTAATAAATTGCTTTATTTTAAAAACTGAAATAAAAACTGAATCTTTTTTTTATTATTATTATTTCTTCTCTGATGAAACATACTTAGCATGGAGTGAGCATTACAAAACTTAAAAATTCATTTCAGCCTGAGGCCACAACTGGCACTCTGAATTCAGTACACACTGCTCATGTACTTCATCATTCCCTATAGACCGATAACGAAAATATTTGTTTGAAACATTATTACTGACTGAATTGATTTCTGAGTTAGCAGTCATTAATATAGACCATTGTTATACATTATTATAGCATATTCAAGTACTTTAAAGGACTTGTATTAACCATATGTTTAGGGTGTTCTACAAATGTAATCATCATGATAACTGTTATAATAGGTTTAGATTGTTCAACAGATCCTACCTGTGATAGGTTTAGGTTGTTGTCTATACATAATGGGATGAGGAATGGCAGAACTTTGTTAGCGATAATGTCCTTGGTAATTCCTAGCTTAGCATGGGACATGGTCACCTTCAGAATACCTGCAATTATTAAACCAAAACAATTTAATGACTACCCGTTAGTATTGTGCATTATTTTCGTTTCTTAAATGGTGAAATTAGTTTTCTTTTCTTTCCTTGGTTAGATTCGACCCTGCATACACAATTATCTGTTTTACTCTTTAAACAGTAGATTTGTTTTTTCATTGACAATGTTTTATTACTTAATTACCACACTTGATGGGTTATTTCATCCACTGATTTATGACTGGTCCATCCTGTCTGTAAAAATTTGCACATAAAAGATTCCTTGCTGATATTCAGTAAGAGTAGCCTATGTGGCTGCAGCCGTTTTCCTCTGTGACAAAGTGTCTACGTAACCATGCAATTGATGTCCAATAATGGCTGATTAATAATCAATGTGTTCCAGTGGTGTCATTAATCAAACTTTATCTTTTTAATTCCAGTGAATACTAAAAGGTACTACAAATAAACATAGCTATTAGTGCTCACCTAGAATGCTCATTAGAACAGCAGGTTCGCGAGATGGAATGTGTGCCAAATATGGCAGGATCTCATCCAGAACGTACCACTTGTCCATATATTCCATCATCTTGCCTATGCAGAGAAGACAATTTACACGAACCTGAAACAATACAATGTTTTAAAACAATGTTCTTCTGAAAAGAATCAACTTTCCACCAAGTAAGTTCTTTTAGGCCAATGACCATTAACCATAGATGTATTTCTTGTCTGACAGATAGGTGTAGTAATTTTATCATTTAATTGCTCAATTCAGTGCTTAAACAGTAGGCCCCTATCATCAATTCTTCACAACATAGCAAACAGGACTAGGAAATAGAACAGCTTCTTATATTGAATGTACAACCAAACCTGTTTTAGCATACACCTCTATTATGTATTACAAGAACATTTCAGTGACATCATTGGATGGCTACTCAATACAGTTTTGATTGTACAGTGTTCACAGAGGTTTTAAATTACAAAGTTAGTATATGATAAATCTTTTACCTACCGTCAACACTGATGTATTCTGGCAAAGTTTCTTTATCCGTGGAATAATAGCATTCTTCAGTGAACTATATTCAACCATATCAGCAAACGTGGGAATGACATTGAGACACAATTCCTGAAATAAGTGTAATTGTCAAGTATAAACAATATACATGTAGAAGAAAACATGGCCATTCATGCATCTGGAAAACTAGTATGAACTTGAAACAGAACTCTTTTTGTTTCTAAAAAATAGTTTGTATTTGTTTTTTGAACATAGTGACATCAAGCAATATACTACATCTCACAATAATGAATGAATGGATCCTATGTTAAAACTAATGTCCTAAGATATTCTATGTGTCTGGAAACAATAAATGATTTTAAACTGAAAAAGAAGTTGTTACAGGATAGCCGCAGGGAACAATGCAAAGTTCACATCAGATCTAGCATGTTACTCGGGATCAGCCAATATAAAGTCTCAAAAAGTCATCTATAATACCCATTAGACGGGAAATCTCACATGGGTTTCGTTCAAACGGGTGTTTAAGGAATACCTGTATCTGTGGGTTGTCTACATCTAGTGCTCGGTACACCATCGGCAATATGTGTGTCTTAATTTCTTGTGGTGGTGTCTTGCTCAACAGCAGGTTTAAATTTTGCAGAAATAATAAAGAAATCTGAAAATAAATAAGTTTAATCAAACAATATATATATTAAAGATTGGCACAATTTATGATTAATGCACATTCTTAAACCTGGTTAGGCATCAGTGATAAATATATTTTAGCTTCATCTCTTTAACTTATACCATATTAAAATATAGATTCTGAAAAAATTAATTATGTCAACTCTGTTTTTGTTAAACAGATTATAATATCTAAGTCATATTTAATTTAATATACATGATTTAATACTCAATAATACTTTATTTTTTATTGGCTATTTGATTAACCACTAAAAATACAATTAAGTTGTTTAAATATGGCTTAATAATGAAAATCTCAAAAAACGTTATTTAAAAGGTTACCTGAACTGGTTCTTGTATTTTAAACATAGGTATTATCCCTGGTAGTATTAGGTTGACATATTCCCGCTCTGTCGACTGCTCAGTTACAAGAAGTATGCTTGGTAGTACAAATGGTACCATATCTGGGTTGACACATTCACTGAATAATGATGGTAGAATTCGTTGGTGGTTAACTCGCTGTCAAAAACATTTTGTAAAAATTTATTAAATGTAATTTTTTAAATAAGCTTTTCTCTCAGGATTTATTTTAACACAGAGAAATCATAATTAATATCCCTGTAAAGTAGACACTGGGGAGTAAATAAGAGTCTAGGCAACAAAACTGGTATCTAGTGTAAAATAGGTAATATAAGCAGCTGGAAATGTTTGCAAGTTCTACAAACCGAACAACTCTTAATATGTAAGAAATACAAATTTGTGTTATGATAAAGATTAAATTTTTCTCTGAAGTGACAGGATATCACTTACCTGGTCATTATTATCATAAATGTCAATAGTTATTGTAGGATAGATGTTATGACTAGTTAAACTGATTTAAAATCTGATCAATTTACCTTTGGCAATTTTGCTATTATTTTCGGAAGACCTTTGAAGAACTTAGATTTCTCTAGGTTGTCTCTCTGGAACAATGAGTCAAGGTACTGCAGTGTCATCGAACCCACATCTCCAAAAAATGAAATCTATTGAAAAAAGAACATCCATATTTTATAATGTAGTAGGCCTACTATAATCAATGTGCAATCATGAACAATTAAAAGATTATTTGGTGCCTTCAGGAATTCAGTCTAAAAATGATTGCAATCATTCTTAGACTGAAAAATTATATAAATCAATGACGGAATTTGTTTTTATTATATATGGAGACACTTATAAAATCTTTTTCACTTAATAGTTTCAAAAACAATAAACTTTTCATGAGAATCTGTTCTTTTCACATAAACAACTTCAGTTATTTTTTATGAGAACGTAATGAATTAATGTTGAATTACAAAGATAAACAATCTTAAATTTAGCCTTATAATTTGAGAAAACGTATCTAGTAAAGTGTAGTATTGGTAATACCTACCTTGGCCAGCTGCTCAGCCTCCGGTCGCACAGATGGCTCAATATTGAGTAACAGTTTAACGTATTGCTGCAGTTCTTCAGGTAGGCTGCCCAACATGGAAGAACGGAAATGACGAAGCTAATAAAATATAAGTCAAGACTTAATAAAAATCTATAATAACATAATGAATGAAGGAAATATTACATTCCACATAAAAGATAAAGTTTGTTTGTTTAATGACATCGCTGGAACACATTTATTATCAATCGGCAGTAATTGGATGTCAAACACATGGTTATATTGACATTTGGTCACAGAGGAAACCTGCTACCGCCACATAAGCTAGTCTTCTTTGAATAGCAGCAAGGGATCTTTTATGTGCACTTTCCCATCGAGCTGCTGGTGGACGCTTTACTATTGGACTACGCCCCGCTCCTACATTCCATAAGCAACATGAATAGGTAGTGAGTGAAGATCAGTTTCTGTTATTGTAAGATATACCAAAGAAAACAAAATATAACTCTGTACTTTGGGCAAGTTATTGTAGTCCAATAAAATACTTTGATGAACGTTGCCAATCAGTTGCTAACACTAAATGAAGTGATCCCTTTGTCTATTACATGTACTTCAAAAGTCAGACAAAAATGTGAAATATACATGTGATTGAATACATCTACATCTAAAATAAAAACATTTGAGATACTTTTCATTACTTACTTCCTCAGAATTCTTCCTGAATGTAGACAGTTGGTTCTTACAATCAAACACGGTCTTTCCCTTGTTGAAGACTGCGTATATAAGAACTCCTATGGAATACATGTCACTGGCTGTGCAACACATCATTGTCAGAGCATATTCTGGTGCCAGGTAGTCGAGGTTTGACTGAGCAAGGGGAGGAATCTCAGAGTCCCACTCTTTGAATGGATACAGTGGCTGAAATAAACATTTACATACTTTTAGTTAACAATTGATAACAAGCTGATGGGAATAAACAATTTTTAAAAAAAAATAAAAATTCATGGCAACTTTTTTTTAGTGGACTGATGTATAATGTGTAGTTCGTGTATTTCAGCTATCCACCTTTCTTGTCCACTGTGACAGCAAATTAAACATGGTTATCTATGACTGGCAATATGCATGATGATATTAAAAACTTTGCACATATTGTCAGGCATATTGAGTAGAACAAGCTAGAGAGACACAATAAAATGTCTGTAGTAATAAATAGAATATTAAACACAGCTCTACCATTTAATATTAAATCAATTTACGTATAACTCACTTCACTCCATTATCATGTAATCACATTTTCGTGCCAAAATGGTAAATGATTCTCTTTAAGCATATGCCTTTGTAAACTAATTTTCAGTTTTGTTACTCACTAAAGCTTATGACAAACGTAAGTGATAACATGCCCACTTGAGAGTGAAAGGCAATTTATGTTACAACACTAATTTGTAGGTCAAAAGTAGAAATGCAGTGTGATCGATTAAACGTTTGAAACAGTATTTAAAGATAAAATATACCGCTGCAGTGCTGTCCCCTTGATTTGCATTCAGCAAACAGAAATCAAATCCTGCCAGTTTCCATGTTCCATTCTTGTTCAGAACTATAGATTCAGGACAAATGTTGTGGTGCATGATTTTTGCATCGGAATGGAGGAAAGCCAATCCTTCAATAACCTACAAAAATAAGATTTATTTAAGAATTGAACGTGATAATTGTTGACGTTCATGCAAGTATGAACCTCAAAACCGCTTTACACACAGTATAAACGGATACTATGTCTGACATAGAATACATTATCTCTATGTTTTAAAACACACCCCCTCCCAACCAAATATAAATACACAAACCTGGAGAAGACCATGTCTTATTTCCACTTCATGGAGTTGGTATGTTTGCAAGTCTTTAGGAACTGGTTGAGGAATGTTGTCATGGTTACCAAGAGCATTTGCCAGACTACAAAACACTGGTTCCGTAGCAAAGGCCAACATCTCTCTGCAAAAATAACATGTATACATGACATAAAGAGCACCTTTAACCTTTAGCCTACTTAATTCTGTACTCAATTTTTTATATTACCAGTTTGGAAAGCCCAAAACTGCATATACTCAAACATAGCACGGCCTAATACACCTAATACACCTAATAGTACACTGTGGTTGGTGGCGATATTATACCTGGACTCCTCAAAAGGATGCATGACGGACAAAACTTTAGGATGTCGAAGTTTTGTCAACTGCTGTACACCTCGCTTCAACGATTCTAGAATGAGCTCTCTGTCGTGCCGTGAATAGCGATCCAAAACCTTTTTTTCAAATACAAAAACAGACGATTCCTGAAAAAGAAAAAGTTAATGGTGAAGGTTTGAATTTTCCTTGACACAGTTGAGTTTTATCAAGGTCAGCCACTTGTCAAAAATGGCGGCAATGACAAACACGTTATGAGATTCTTTCTGGCAACGATTGGAAAGGTGCCAAATTGTACATCGAACTTTGCAGAGAATAAACATATTGCAAAATATGTATCAATTGATTTTAAACATTGTTTGGTTCCTTTTATTTATACTTTTCTACTC
The DNA here is from genome assembly GCA_032355825.1 of Melanodrymia aurantiaca. Classification (NCBI taxonomy): domain Eukaryota; kingdom Metazoa; phylum Mollusca; class Gastropoda; order Neomphalida; family Peltospiridae; genus Melanodrymia; species Melanodrymia aurantiaca. The sequence goes on from JAULBR010139181.1 coordinate 15,230, forward strand.
TAATTGTACCCATTTCAAAATTAGTATTAATAATAAAAGTTAGTTAAAAATGAATGTCTAATATGTTTTAATTTTACAGGACAATCATTTCAAGAGAAGTGTATATTATAATAATTGCTAAACAATATTACATATTGTGACATAGGCTTGCTGGCCAGTAAAAATTCTGGCCAACTAATAAATTTTATTTGGTACTTGTCTGAGTGTTTTTATACTCATGAAAATTAAAAAAACCCGCTTCCCAATATATTTTTGTTTGAATTGAATCAGTTTGCTGCATGGACAATTTTTACTAGCATAGGATTGTTGAGATGTTATCATAATCCAATGGCAATTTATGTTTGATTAATTTAAATTAACAAAAAGACACCTGTTTTGTTGTTTTCTTAACAGCATTATACACTCTCCAGAACTGACCAGGGCCTGCACTTGCTACTTGAGTGTTTACATCAAAGTCCCTGGCAAGAGGGATTCCTGGAAGTACATTTGTCACAGCAGACTTCAACCGATTAAAAACATCCATAGTGGACTACACGTTCTGTAAAACAAACCAGACAAATAAATAGTAAAAAAGATCAATATAAAATGTAGAACTTTACAAAACTTTCTATAAAATGAAATACAAATATCTGGCCAATCACTCTTGAAACAAAGGGAATACATAATTGTAATTAGATCAAGTTCACTGCAAACTGTCAAATCATGACCTGAACATGACTAACTAAAATTGTATTGATTAATAATATCTAAGATCACAATCGCCTCTAATGTAATAATTCCATACTACATGTATGTCTTATTTGCTGTACTTTCTTCCTAGTACATGTATTATATTGTAACTAGGAGAGCAACTATAAATAACATAATTAATATTGGGTGCAGCATCAGTTAACAGGTAGATATCATTTGTCAGGCTCTGGGAAGCAGAATTTAAATTTTTTTTTATTTAAGTGAACATATCTAAGTTGTCCTATATACATGTATAACCATTGGATAATTTGTATTGATATCTAGAACATCTTGTCAGATTACGAATTGTATTGGAAATGGAAATTGTCTCAAGTTTTCCAAATGGTTTCAACTGGTTAATTATCCGAATTATCCATAATAGATTGATAGAAATTGATTGTTAATGTTAGCGTACAAACTTGCAGAGCTCTAATAATAATGTTTTGCATATTTTAGTCATTTACAGATCAAACTTATATAAATAGCAGAATTAGAAATTATGACCAATTTTCGATTAATCAAAACGTACGTGCGTCAAATCGGTATATGGTCCGACCATTGCAATCCATCACGTTACTTAGAAGACTGATCACCGGGCCTTTGCATTAAAATGATGCTTTTGTGGCAAGTGATCTGAATGTTCTCCCTCGCAACTATTCATATCAATGCACTTATTTTTGTTGCCATTAGATTAGATGAGAAACATCAGATCTCTTTCCATAGTTTAGGTGTACTTGCGCAGTGTTTACAATGTTCTACACATTTGGCATCACAGAATGCAAAATTATTTGTCACAAGATGGGCTTGTGGATTTTGATATGACTCACCCAACAGTTTTTGGCCGTTTCAGGCAACTGGGTTTCTGCAGCCCTTCTGACAGAAGTTCTGTGGTCCTTGAATAATATGTCACGTGATAATATGTGAGCTGATATTCAAAAGCCAAATGTCGATCCCTGAATGACTGGAGAGCCTTGGCAAGCTTTTTGTGGCAACTTCGCCATATATGTTGGGGTGAGTTGATCAACGACTGTGGTAAATTATTATGGGGCGAGTTAGTTTGGGGCAAGTTAGTTTTGGGGCGAATTGACCTGCTTCTTTTAAAAACAATTTATTAATGTAAAATATATTTCAGTGTAAAATAAATGCAATACATTCAACGCTGTCAAATTTGTTTTTTCAAATATGATCAAAAGACACTATACACAAAATCAAATCCAATCTTAGATAAAAGTTTAGGATTATCGTTGATGAATAAACATAAAATTAGTAACATCAAACATCATTTACATGATGACGAACTGACATTTTCATCCGTTCCATTTTTTAAAGTGATTCGCATCTCAGCAATGGGGTAAGTGTATATTGTAAAACATGACAGAAAAACGGTCTATATAATATATTCTCGTACCTAAACACTTGTAACTGTCAGAGTGTCTGACTATCGAGACTACTTTAGGTTGTTTTGACACATTGTGTCAAGTGTCTGGTTCGAGATTACATGAGACCTTGATAACAAGGGAGATAACTCCAACTTTGTAACCTCAAGATGTCATTCGGTTCTGCACTATGTTCTCTATTTTGTAAACGAGTTGCATCACGAGTTGTAAGTGGTAAAGTTTAAATACAACATGTTTAACACGTCCGTTAAGATACATTGATCCATCAGTCTCGCCACCATGGGCAGATGCTATAATCACTGAGCTAGATCCCGCTTAGACTAAAGACAAAGTTACACAACTTACCGTACGGTGACGGTGACCGTCACGGTCACAAACTTTCAACTTCACGGTGAACTGTTGGTGGACTAAAACTGACAAAGTTACAAACGTTTGCGTACATTTGGCATGATGATGATGATAATGATTTGCTGTATTAATTTACGTGTAAATTAGTCCATAAATGGACGTTATATCGGTGACTTGTCAGTTGTGGATGTGATGTATCGCCAAATATCGAATAAGGCCCCCCACCGAATAAGGCCCTATTTTACTTGCGCGTTCTTTTTTCCGAAAGTACGCCGTTTGGAACTTTGTCATCACAACACGTTCTTCACGAAACACAAACCAAGCCATCGATGTTAAAAACAGTGCGTAAAA
>JAULBR010139291.1:0-18050 GCA_032355825.1 Melanodrymia aurantiaca
GTCTTTTATGTGCACTTTCCCATAGACAGGATAACACACACCACGGAATTTGATAAACCAGTCGTGGATCACTGGCTTAAGTCTAAGAAAAAACTTAAGTCTCTGCGATTGTGACTTCAGTTCTGAGAAAAAAACAACCCATAGACATAAGTTTTGGAAGTTTTGGACATAAGTCTTAAGTTTCCTCCTAAGGTGTCTTAATAATTCTTCAAAACTTAGGCCTACGTTGTTGTTTTAACTTATTCAATTTAATGAAACTTTAAGTCAAAATTTAAGAAAAACTTAAGTTGTTTGATAAATACCGCCCCAGGGGTGGTATTTATCAAGCGACTTAAGTTTCCTCCTAAGGTGTCTTAATAATTCTTCAAAACTTAAGCTTACGTTGTTGTCTTACCTTATTCAATTTAATGAAACTTAAGTCAAAATTTAAGAAAAATTTAAGTCGTTTGACAAATACCGCCCCAGGGCAAGAACGTGTTTCAATTTATATATTTTAATTGTTTTAGCGCGCTTAAATGTAAAAATATAATAAAATTCAGGAAAACAATCCTACCAAGTTGGTCAGCCTGTCATAGTATATCATACACACATATTGATAAGCAATAACTTACTGGCATTATTTTAATGTAATATTTTGTATGGTTATAGCTTAAGGTACACATGCTATACTCCAACACAAACATTACTAAACATTTTGGACGGGAGACGCCAATTGTCCAACTCTGACCATCCCCCTTTAATTGTATTAGCTATTCGCTAGATATAGCAATGATTGCGAGAGAAGTCTGAACACGACATCACGGTCAGCGCGACTTCAAGTAGTTGGACCTACCAGCAGCAGTTGTATAATTATTGCCATTCACACGAGTTAATCATACACGATCTTTCCTTATGTATCGATTTATTCATACTTTCTTTCGCTTATTTACCTCAAATTAATATCAAGTTTTTGTCCCGTAATCAATATAAATTGTACAAGTACAGTGCTTGAGCGCAGTTCACTTGACCGCATCCGTGATTTGGTTGTCATCCGTGCGTGTTTGACGTCACGAGCGTGTAATGCTGTGTGTAAAAATATGATGTTAACTAGTTAGTTAGTTATAACCTATTTACGTGCTTATATCCAACCAAGGTTCAAGCACGTCTGTCATGGTCATGCAGTCAAGCTGCCTCGACTGCCTGTCCATGACAGAAGTTAGTGTTAGTATGGGAGAGGAAACCCGCTACTCCAAATAGATAAGTAGCAAGGGATCTTTCATATGCACTTCCCCACACACAAACATGTACCAGGACCTTTGCCAAACCAGTTGTGAACACTGGTCGGTATAAGTGGTATTACACCGACATGTACCCATTGAGCCTGGCGGAGTACTCACTCTGGGTTGGTGTCGGAAAGTGAGATCCACCCGCGGGATTCGAACACTGTTCCTACCATCCTGTAGGCCGTGGCGTTAACCAGAGGCCGGTAATAATATGGTTTTTTGGTATAAGTATAATCATATAAAATCGTTTTGACGTCATTGATAAAATTTAATATGACGCATCGTTATCTGGTTAAATAAGTTATACATTCAGCACAGGGCTGAGCTTAAGACACCGTAACCACCGACTAAATTCTACTGTAGCCTGTTTTCGGCTAAGAAATCCTTTTTTATAGCGTTTTATATATCACATGCGTATCCAATAAAACTTTTATTACCGGGTCAATACTTGCGTAGTAAAACAGTCTATATTTAACGCATTGCGACTGGTAAGATTTATCAACAAGAACAAAGAAAGAGAAATGCATTTTTTTAAATGAATTTTTGTTAACATTATTATTTGGAATTGGAAACTGATTAATGGTTTTACGCAATTTAATCAGTGTGTGCCTACATCCGTGCTGTGGGTCTTATTGATTTCGTTCATGGAAGCGGAATCTTGATCAGTGGTTGGAGCGTCCGCGTGAAGCTGATGACTGGATCCTCATCACTAACTGTTGACCCGGTGAACATTTTTCTCTTTCCAACGGGTGATCCACGACTGGTACATGAACGGCTGTGGTGCGTGCTTTATGTAAGGCTGTGGTGCAGGCCAATTCCAACCAGTGTTTTATGAATGGTGTATCGAAGGATGTGATGTGAGCTGTCATATTAATTGTGGTGGAAAAATGCATATCGTTGCTTTGGTAGTGAATCGTTGGTACATGTCATCTTAACCTTGTCACAATGTCCCTTCGACTCTGCCTTGTGAAGACATACTAACACTAACTTCTGTCGTGGACAGGTAGTCGAGGCAGCTGGACTGCTTGACCATGCATGACGTATGTGCTTGACCCGTAATTGGATATAGACACGTAAATAAGTTATAACTAACTGACCTAAAACTGTATCGGGGGCGGGTGATGTAAAACAATACAAGATATTATTGCCCCTTTAAAAACAAATACAATCACGGGGCGGGTTTAATGGAGAGGTTATAAGGTCACTTGCGACTGCCTTAGCTATGACATGACACTACAATTACGTAAATAATAATAGTTGAGGACACTAAAGCGGTCACAGCGGTCAATTTAAGCAACGTGGTCGCAAAATGTGGCCGCTGTCATTTGTATCGACACACACGACTGTAGGAGCGATCGTTCGGACGACTTTACGCTATCAGTGCGTTAAGCAACGCTCATTAAACCGGCCCCAGGTGTTAAAAATTCCGCGTCGAACTTCTTCCCCCATATGCTGTCGTGCGACGGCCTGGGTGTATCACAATAAAGTTTCAAAGTTTTAAAGTTACTGAACAAGGAGACCGAATAGAGATACTCATTTGGCCATTTCAATGTTTTGTCGTTTAGGGAAGAGAATACTGGCGAAATCTGCATTTTTCAATTGGCTCGTTTTAAAACATAAAATGGAGCATGTCGAAACAATGACACATGCATCGCAAACTAAGGTCCTGCCATTGTGTTTGTATGGGCCTATATTATTTATTTAGTTTAATAGTTTTTTTTTCCATTGTGTTTGTATGGGCTTATATTATTAATTTAGTTCAATATTTTTTCTTCAGAAAAGAGATCCCAGATTGTTTGCCTTGCAGATGGCGAGGATTGAATAAGCATGATGGTACCCGCTTAGTCCCTTAACCCCAAAACAAACAAAATCTTCTAATTCCCTCAAATGAACTTGGCTGGGCTTTCTTTTTTATATATACTGTAACCAGAGTTGAGGTATTTGCCTCAATGTTGACTCAATCATGACTCACAAACACTGCGCCCGTTTGCTTTGGTAGGACCCCTGAATTTTATAGCCCACCGGGGACTGCCGAGAGATCCCGAACGCAAATCCATCTGACTCCCGTTATGCATATCAATTTGAAGACTGAGAATGACGAACAGACTGCATACGGCGAGCTTTAACAATGTACACAACTTTCAATATCCTTAATGAAATGAAAATGATACGACAATCACTTGGATACCTGTGGGACCCAGTATCGACAAAATCACACACGAGCATCTACTATTAATGAGCAATGTATTTATCCTCATTGAACAGAGCAGTCGGATGGGCCGGTGGTCTCGAAGGGTCGATTGCGCATTTAGCTCGCGCATATCAAATTCTTATTATGTAGTCTGATGGTCTCAAACTAAGAATCTGGTTGAATATGTAACAAACAATTTTTGGAAAACAAAATTAAAGATAAAGCTGGTTTGAATCAGCAGATATTGGATGTCAAACACATGGTTATGTCGATACATGGTCTCAGAAGGAACCCACTGCTGCAAATAACAGCAAAGGGTCTTTTTTAATGCCAGTACTGGTTCCAACACAGTCTCAATGGATAGGTGTACTACCATTCACACTGACCAGAATTCACAACTGTTGTAACAAAGGCAGTGGTATGTACTGTCCTGTCTGTATGAAAGTGCGTATAAAAGACTCCTTGGTGTTCTTCAAATAGGAGTAGCGGGTTTCCTCTCTCATACTAACATTACCGTCTGCCCTGAACAGGCAGACGAGGCAGCTGGACTGCGTTACAATAACATGTGCTTGAACCTTAATTGGATATCAGCACGTACAATTAGTAGGCTATAACTAACTAGCCACTTAATGAACCTTCTCACGTTTGAGGAATTTGCAAAGCCATTAAAATAATTACTTATAAAATGTTTAATAATCTGTGCATTATGCCGAGTGTTTCTATTAAATGCATATTTAGTTCTATTTATTACCGAGAGTGAGAATGGAACAATGGAGAAATGATAAAAAAAAAGAATGTTTTTACAATTTGGACACAGGTGCTGTGCGACGCCTAACAACGACAATAGATTGTTTTCTCGTACAAAATTCTAATTCATACTTTAAAAAAAACGGAAATACGTATAAAAAATTTCAGACATGCTTCTGTGTTTTGTTATCCCTAAAAGCATCTTTGTCACGGCATGGAGAAAATCGCATAAAGACAGTTTAACTGGTAAATGCATTTATCAACCAACCGTCTTTTGTTTCCTTCTTATTTCCGTGTCGAGGGTTTCGTTTTCGCCTCGAGTTAAACCCCAACAGTACTTACGCCGGAGCGACATGGAAAACCTATATCGAACATACTCATATGCCAAGTCTTCCTTGTCCTGCCTTGTCACACATATAGAACTGAAGGGGTTCGGCATAGAAACGTCTCTATCAGCGATCGGAGCATCTACAATATAGTACTTGTTCCAGGACAACAATTCTTCGTTTACAAAGAGCTTTCTGTAGGCGAAACAAGAATCAAGAGAGAACTTTGCTCTTCACGGGAATACGATTACGACAATCAGTCTTTGGAGTGGCGAGCCGTTTTGTGGCAGAAGTGATTTAGAAAGTATTACCTCTCATAGTCGAAGAATGCCGACCGTGTTCTTAAAGCTGGCCATTATTTGCTAGAAAAATGAAAACAATTAGCAATAAAGCAAAGACACTTTTTATTCCCATTAAATAAAGATGGAGGAGAGCTGGAGGGAGTCACGCAGCTATTGCACAAAAGAGCATGAAGCGTTTTAAGTGAAAAGGAACAGAAACAAGATTTTTCAGTTAATCGATGCTACACAATTCGCCCGTCATTTAATATTCATACAACTTGAGTTCTGCTTTCGCTGCACGTTTTACTGATAATGAAAGTATGCACTTAACAGGTAAATTCAAAAAGTGTAGTCACGTGTTAGCTGCATGTTGCACTGGACACGTGTTTGCCCAAGACGAGGCTCGAACATGCGACGATGAACATACGCACAGGCGTGTCAACGCTAGGAAGCTTTAAATGATGAAAAACACTTATGTCATGAGGAATAAAATAGAGATCAATGCACATCAAAATGTCATTAGATTTTGTCTTAAAAGGTATAGGTACCGCGTTATATAAAAACAAAATTTCAATTAAAAGGAATTATTTATTATTTCAAAATGGTCAGCGTTAAATATATCGTATTATTTGAATATAAAATAACGATCCAAAATTGTGTGTCGTTCGAATGAAAAGAAAAAACAATATATTATATATATAGAGCCTATATATTTATTATTAAAAAGAAGTATATGAATTGCAATTGAAGTATAAACATTTTTAAAGGAAATTTGAACGAGTGTGCGAGTGTGTGCCAGCGTGTGTGCGTACGTATATACGTACGTACGTACGTACGAACGAACGTACACATACATACACCCACGTACGTACTTCCACACGCACACACGCACGCTCACACACACACACACACACACACACACACACACACACACATGCATATTGAAAAGCCGAGTGCAGATCGAATATAAGTATTAGAAGACATATTGGGGTCTTTTTTCTTTTACTAAAACCAACTTACGGATCTGCTCCACTCAAATACTAGGAAATATCACAGTGGATCGCTTTCTATCTGTCATCATCGCGTAACCTAGACAACAGCTGTTGGCATAGTGGTCTCGGTGCGCGAATCTAGATTGCGGATGACACTTGTGATAATTATTCGATAGATTAATTTCTAATTTGCTGCCGGGATCAATGCATCTCGAGAACTTCAAACATTGCCTGTTCCTAATAGAAGTCGGTAAATAACCACTAATATGATTATTAATTTCGCTGAAGGGGTCCTGCTTTTGACTTTCAACCTGGCCCGGGGACGCCTTCGCGGTTTAACTTTCAACACGGTCGTTGACAGCATATGTGCGATTTCCACCATTATTTCGCGGATCACCCATGCAGTCGTCTTGTCGGAAACTGTTTGTGGTGATCGCTGGCAATGGTATAAACAGGCCTTGCGTTCAATAGCGCGGCCTGTCATGGACAGAACTCTCTGGCGAAGTCAGAGGTTGTGCCCATGGCAGGTGTGCTTGAACAGTTTTCTGATGGGAGCACACCAAAAATGACCCAACCCAACCCAATAGCGCGGGCGTTCTGCTACCGACACAAACAATTTGACTGGTACCTTTCGTGTACTATCATATCACATTCATTTATATTACATGCAAACATCGGTGTCAAAACGTTTTGTGTCGATAGCAGAATGCTCGCGCTATTGAACGCTAGGAAGATACGTAATGCGGAATCATTGAAACAAATATATACACGTTTCCAGTTTCTGGTTTAATAGTTAAGCATCCATTAGAAAATCCATTAATTGCATTTTTATCATGAGAGAAACAGTGATGCGATAAATCCACACTCTACTGTGCTAAATTCGTGAAATGCAGAGGAATCTAGAATAGCTCTTTTGTAACTAAACAGTTGATACATGAACAATAAGTGTCTGTTTGTTAAAACCACTGTGCACGCGACATGTGGTATGTGCGGTAATGTATATGGAAACTTGCAAATAAATTATCTACTGCGAGTACAAAAAGGTGCAGATCTATGTAGGTTTCCTTTATAATTTAAACGACAAAACATTGCATTGCCAACTGCATGTCTCTGCACAAGGCGGAGTAGAAGGGATATTGCGACAAAGTTACTATAAATTAAAATTACTATACATTTGACATCCAACAGCCGATTATTAATCAATGTTCTATTGGTGTCTTGAATGTTCGTCTCATGTTATCATATGAGAAGCGTTTTTAGATTTAAATGGAAAACTTCACCAAAAGTCGGCTCAAATACACATGATAATAAATTAAATTCACGATGACTAGTTTTAAGACAATGTAGACACTGTGTATAGAAACGACCACTTGTTTGAATCAACGTTATCCATTTTGGCGTCACTGCATCAACAAGTATAAAAATCCAGAATTTTGTGGTTTATAATTTAATTATAGGCCTACGAATCTGTTTTGTTGATTAACAGTTTGTCCGAGTCTGTGTGGATTGATTGATTGATGGAAAACATATTTTATTGTGTAAATAACAAAAGGAATTGGCACAAGACTTAGTTTGCTGTGCGGATGTTTAGGTGAGAAATTTTGTCTAGGAAAAAAAAAGAAGAAAGAAGAAAGGAGAACAAATATAATACATGTAATTATATTATATTATACTCACGACTTTAGCATAACTAGTGACCACTAATGGGAGGTTAGTAGGTTACCATTGGAATACACATAATTATATACATTACGGGAACGGATTCACTATAATATCTGCTCATATCACTTCAACAAAACGGCACCGAATTAAACATAGTCAGTCGGGATGACAGTCGATTGATTGATCACCACAACAGATATAGGTGACACGGTTTTATAGCTTAATTTTAAGAACATGTTTCTTGTTCAGTGACACATTGAGATAGTCTACATTTCAGAAAACCTGAAAATATTGTTAAAAAAAGGAATTTTTCTAATCTAGAAATATATTCATAAAATACATTTCTAAATCTAATTGATATTTTGAAATATAATAAATTATATATAATATCATTTAAAAAATATTTGGAGGAAAAGTTAACTTTTGAGAAATATTTTTTTCCTATTTTATGTCCACCGTCAATTATTCGTTTATATGAGAAAGTAAACTAATCATAGCGAGGAAGAGAGAGAATGAAAGTCTGGAAAGTCGATCAAATGAATTAATACGATGCGTGTCTATGAAACAAGTTCCCGCTGGCAGCTCTGAACGCTAAAACAACAAATCACATTAGATAATGGATCTCAGTGTTCACAGATTGCATCGCTTATCACCCGCTAAATGATTCTGATGACAGAAATGGCGGCCGTGTTGATCTTCTTTTTCCCCGGCTTCGTGCAAATCTTCCGTACCGGAAGCGATCCCGCCTTACTAAAATGGCCTGGTCTTCCGCGATGTTCAAATGCATTGTTCTTTATCACTAATATTTAGATTGCCGGCTTTCATTACTTTATTTTGCACTCTTTTTTGTTTTTCTTCGTGGCCTAGTCTCGTAAACTCCGATTTTTGTCCCATTATCTTATTAAGGTAGCCATCTTCCTGCAATGCCGCAGACTTCCGGTTTGTTGCGTTGATTTAGAAATCTCTTCCGCTTAGAGTATGCAAAACAGCAAACACGATAGTTCTTTTGATTTGGGTGTTTTCGTTTATGTGCGTGGTTAATTATAATTGTTCGGTATCTATTTGTCACTTGAGGCGTTATCAGATGAACTCTGAAGCTTTACTTTGATTCCAGAATTACATCCAGCAACATAAACTGATTAATTTGTCACTCACGAATGCTGGATTCCTAAAAGCGGGGTGACGTCATTGTTGTTCCAGTGGAATATAATTCTGTATTTAATTTTGTCAAAAAATTATAAACAAATCAGATGGGGAGAAAATTCGTTTTTTCTACAATCTAAATACTATATTTATCATGCTGTACATCATATAACGAGATGATTACTTATGCAATACCTTACTTTGACCTGTTTTACGCTTTTTTATTGTTTCGATGAAAACAGCAGACAAACAATATGTCTGTGCTTACGACGGGTACCACATGTGGAATAGGATACGCTCATCTTTCGCGAACACCTGCCATCATCACTGCTTTGGCTGTGCTTCATGAGTACATGCCATCTTGGCTTCCTTGTAATCTCTCTTCGATCCAGCCTTGTGCAGACATATGCATTTAGGCATGTCAAAGTTTGTCGTTTTGATTGCAACTGTGTCTTAGTAATTGGTAGCGGACCAAGCAGATTTGTAGCGGTGGAGGATGCTTTAACTTCAGTTAGATATACGGAAGGCACCCTAGAAAAATGAATGTTTTATTATTATGTATGTTAATGTTATATTTTGCACTGTCATTATGTCCTCTTGTTACACATTGTAATGTGTCTGAGTATTGTTGAATAAATCTGAAAATTAACATTTACTATATCTAATGTGCGTTTTGTCACCTAAATGCATGGTTATAATAGCTTAAAGTTTACTTTTTCCTAAAATATTTTGTATCGTGCCAAATAATTATTGTAGAACAAGTCCAAGGACTATATTAATGTAATACAAACGCATAGAGTAATACACATATTGATTGATATTATAAGTTGTAAGTAATTAAAAGTACAATGTAAATGTTAATTTTAATAACAAAAAATGGCCCATGAGTCAGAAATATGTTTAAAATAGCATTAGATGCTCAATCGGGGTGGCATTCCTCTTAAAACTAGGCATTGCGCCTTTCAATATATACATGTGTATTGTGATAAAATATAAAAATACTTCAACTTAACACAATACTAGCTAATTTGTTTTAAAAATGCCTTGAAAATTAATAACTGATAATTAATTAATTAACCAACCAATGTCCTGTAGTATTTTAGTTTAGTAAGTTTACAAGCTGTATCGTTTATTAGCTTTGAGGAATATCGTAAAAATACACATTCAAAAAGAGTAGGCCTATAATAGTTAGGATTCACTCTCGCAGTAGAGAGAGAGAGACGCGTGTGATTCAAGCAGACAGGCTTAATCGCATCGATTGAGATGTCGACTGATAGAACATCTTCATAACTAAAAGGACACTACCCGAGAACACGTTGTGGGTGCACCGGCGTAAAAGACGCCCTTTGTGCCTCCTTTCACTCTAAAACGTCCCGGCTTTGAAGCCAGCGGCAATCCTAGTAATAACCGCTCTTTTGCGAACGCGAATAGCTCAGTGGGATATCGGAGGTAAATTAGAGAGCAACTCTTCGTAGACCTGAAAGCGTTGCGGGCCATAGTCTTTAACATTCGGGAAGAACGGAAGCAATCTCCTGCGAAAAGGCTCAGATTGACTACTCTAATCTTTGACATGATTTTATTGCTGCAATTCGAGCAACAGACCCCCTGCGACGAGGCATTGTCGTCTGCCGAGCTTCCCTATCAGGGCTAATCGGCATCACGGCAGATTAACTAAACAAAAAATTTCATGATGCCGACCATCTAACAAGCGAATGTTCTTTTCCATCCGTGACCAAAAAGACGCAGTTGGTGTGATAATTACCGACACGTATATATGGTACAGCGCCCGAGGAAGGGTCGGTATAATATGATAGAAGGGGTGGTTCCTTTCTCATGACCGATTCGTCATTGAGGTTTTTTTGTTTTGTTGCTGAAACCATGAGGCAGACAGGCCGGTGCGAGCTGAGGAATGAATCTAGGGGTTCATTAGGGGGTAATAGGAGTCGCTGTAAATTTAAATAGTTATCATACTACAAGATGAAATTATCGTGCGTGTGTGTAAAAGCGACCTGTACAGACAATGTTGTGTTCGGTTTATCTATTTGATGTAGAGGTTTACACATGCGTCATTGGAATGATTGTTGTCTTGAGCCACGATTCCTCACCGACTTCGTTATTAATCTAGTATAGAGTTATTTCCCCTTCGCCAACGCAATAATTTACGGACAAAAGGTATAGTGCTCCCTTTTAACGAAGTTGTATTAAATGATGTACAGTCATGGTTTCTATGTAATTTGTCAACAATGAAGTTGTCGTTGTTGATTTATTAGTGTTGTGAACTAGAAAAGTGACTGGGAATTAAAAATATTCAATTGGTATCGTTAGAAGCACAATTTTATTCTCGAAAATATGGTGTGTGTTTTTTTGCCAAACTCTGCTTTATTTGAGCAAAAAGTGACACACATTATCAAGAGCATACATTTTTCAACATTTTATACTTTAAAGACGAGTTGTTACCATTTATTGACCTATCGCTTAACTCCAATGTCACACAGCGTCCAGGAACGTTAAATATTATAGTAGTAATCAAGGCAATTGTAGTATTTTCCACTTACACGATTAAATACTAATTTACGCACGCACGCACGCACGCACGCACGCACGCACACACACACATACACACACACATAAACGCACACACGCACGCAGACGTCTGAACTGCGCGGCACCAAAGACAAGAATGAATTGATCCATTTTATATTCACAATTACAACGCAGAGAATAGATTTCCCAACGTCATATAATTTAAAAAAATATATATTATAACCCGAATTAATACACTCCGCCGAACGTTTATTCCCACCATTAGCGTAGTCAGTGGAAGACGCCATGAGCCACGCCCCACCCCCGCCCCCTCCCAATCAGACATCCAATTAAAAAGTGTAGCGCTTGCCAGACTTTGTATAATGATGGATTTTACTTGTAGTATCAGGATATATCACAATATTCCCTTGATCTTTATCAGTCTTATAAACAGGTCGGACCCGCCCCAACCAATGCCATCACCCCCTACGACATGTCCCCGTCCCCGTCCCCGTCCCAGTCCCAGTCCCCGTCTCCCTTTCGCTTATTGAAAATCTGGAACCGACTCTACTGTAAAAAGAAATGGCACACAATCAAACTAGTCACTCACAAACCCGTCATAGAGATTCAATAGCGACATTAATTTTTATTTTTGGATTTTTATCCCTGGTGCTATTCTCCAGACATCAGATTTCAAGTTATCGCTGTCAAGCTGAGTCGTAAAGACAGAATAGGCCTTTCGTTGTAATTGACTCGTGTGGTCAATGGGATTATCAATTCGATAAATGCTTTGTAAATTAATTTGGAAAATGGCTGGAGGGCCTAGAGTGCGATTTGGCGTTAGATAGCGGCATAACAGTTGTAGTGGATACGATTTCCCTTTCACGAACATTCCTAGAGATGCTCCATGGCCATGACTTGTCAAATTAGGAGAAGATAATGTTATAAAAATGACGATAGTGTTATTGGAAACTGCGTATAGAGTATTAATATGTTCCGTGTGGTTCCTATCTCTTGATACGATGAAATTTGAGTTAGTGAAACGTCACCGTGGATGTTATCAGTGGTTGATTTGCGCTAACACTTAGGTCTAATGGTGGTCAGGCTTTGTGACGCCTTTGGGGAGACCGTCCGTTTGAGGTTTGATAAAGATAACGTTTGTTTGTTTAACGACACTTCTGGAACATTGATTATTAATCAGCGGTTATTGGGTGTCAAACGCAGTTATATCGACACTTGGTCACAGAGGAAACCCGCTGCCGCCATAATAGGTTTTTCTTCTTTGAATAACAGCAAGGAATCTTTTATGTCCATTTTCCTACAGGCAGGATAACACACACCACGGCCTTTGATAAATCAATTGTGGATCACTGGTTGGAACGGGAAATAATCCAACTGGCCCCACCCCCGAGAAGGATCGATCCTTCGACCGATCGAGCCAATATAAGACCATTGATAAATAGCACAATACACCAAGAGGTTGAACTCTTTTTAAATAACATCGCATAATTTTCATAAATAATGATTTTTATTATTAAGATTGCCAGCATGTGTTCTAATTATACGGGGTAGATGTTAAGTGCTATACATAAAGTGAATCAAATTTTTAAATTGAATTTAAACTAAATGTACCCACTTATTTGTCCATAGAGACAATTATCAATTCCGTTTAAACGCCAACAATTATCACCCACAAACGCCTAAACAAAAATGGCAATAAGACAACGTACGTATGTATATGTGTCAATCTCTGATATCACATCCTGCTTGAATATCGCGGTCATTAACTTCCAATATTTGTTCTAGATATTAATCTTCTGTTTAGCTGGATATCCTTGAGATGGGTCACTTTCACAAATCACGTTCCATCCTCTCTCATCTGACAGAGAGAGGGAGAGAGAAATCATTTAGACAATAACCCAACAATCTGTCCTTTTTGTACAAATTAGATAATGGAATAACAATTAGTAACGGTTATCCAACAAGGTCGACCACGAGTAGAGAATGGCCGGGAAGAATATACCAGCACTTAAATCCTAATCACTCGTTTTGTTCCCGGCTCTTGGCTCAAAAGCTCCTACACATTTCATAGCATTGTCAGCCAGACTGGCATAGGCTTGTCGACGTTTTCGCTAATATTGTCAACTGTTCTAATAAAACATTGTCCATTTAAGTAATTATCCAGTCTTTACCATCCATTTCGTCTCAGTTGAGGTGTCACGCGCTCCAAACCATTATTCTATTAGCAATTCCATTTGAAAGCACGTTTCTTTTGCCGTTGCAGGTTATTCTTCGTCCCGAAATAGATGGTTCTGGCATGACTGTGTGGAATTAAAAACATTATTGCCCATCAAACGGCAACGGATCCCAAACATATTTGGCCAGTACATTTGGTTAGAGAATCCGTCTGTGATAGGAGAAAAAGACAGTTGTCATTTTCCCCTCTGAGTGCTTCAGTGGGTTTTTTTTTGGTTTGGCTAAAACAATATAACAGGCATTTTAGAAGTAAAGACGATTCCGACACATTGATGTGAGTCTCGGAATGAACAGCATTTCATTTTGTCATCAAACTAAACTGTCTGTGGGAGAGTGCATATAAAAGATCCCTTGCTGTTTAGTAATAAGACTGGCCTCCATAGCCTCGTCGGGTGTAAGACTGGTAGATACTGGGTTCGAATCCCATTCGTGGCGTAAGGGTTTCTTAATCCCAGTACCGACTCCAACTCAAACTGAATGCTCAGCAAGTGTACTACCACTTATACCGACCAGTGTCCACATCTGGTTTAATAAATGCCGTGGTGTGTGCTATCCTGTCTGTGGGAAAATGCACATAAACCATCCTTTGCTGTTATTCAAAGAGTAGTTTATGTGGCGGCAGCGGGTTTCCCCTATGACCAAGTGTCAATATAACTGCGCTTGGCGTCCAATAAACGCTGATTAATAATCAATGTGTTCCAGTGATATGGTTAAACAAACAAACTATACTATACATTTTGTTCAAAGTGGCGATGGCCGCCATTGATATTTACATGCCTGCCACCTACCGCGATGCGTACCGTGACCTATATTCTAGCACACCCCCATAACATTATTTTGACTTTACAAAAAATACTGATAATAAAGTTAACTCACAGATCCAATACTTAACCTAAACAGGTCATATAATTATCACTACGAATATAGAATGCAGCAGTCATTTCCCATTGTCTACTCTGTGAAAAGACAGAGAACTTGATATACGAGAGTACATCCGAAGAAATTGCTACATCTGTAGCGTACGCGTACCACCTTTTCGCCCCTCCCACCATTCATCCGTGCGCGCTAAACGTGCATTAGCAACACGCGACTATGCGAAATAAATCACGGTGCTGAAAAGTTCCGAGTAATCACCGTAATTATGCGCGTACGAGAGCCGTGTGCATTAGCAATGAAGATCTTTACATGCAAGTCGGTGAAAGTATCGCTTGCGTCCCACCCTGTCAATTTTCTGGTAATTTGATCACCTTTCCACCGACAAACATGTGATCACTTTGAAAGTTAATGAACATCAACGGGACGGAAGGTGCAATTTTAGTCATCCCACTAACAGTATTCGGCCATTTTATTGAGATAGGGATTTAGATGAGCGTGGTGTGCGAGAGATACTATAGGATCAATCGTGCTATAGTATTACTCTCACCAGCGTTCCTCATCCTAGTCCATGACAGAGGGTGCATAACTGTAACTGATGTTCACATCTGAACTTTCCAAATGAAAGACGTACTTTTTTTTATACAGGTTTCGGGTGTTTTCAGAAACAGAAGTCGCAATAACTCTTTCACATTTTGTTTGTAAATGTGTGCGTACGTCTTGTGTTCTCTTGTGGGACTTCTTGTGGTAGTATGTCCGATTCCAGATTTGCCCCAGATGTCAGGTTCTGAAACGGGAAAGACTAATCAATTTTAAGAACTATGTTATAGGTTACAATGTTTAACACCAAATAGCATGAAATCCATATCACAATAATTATGAGTTTATGTACTTTTCGGATACCGGTATTCATAAACCTTGCACACCCTCAAACTATAGTCTAGTATTGCAATCCATATACATGTACATGTATACTAATAATTTGTATAATACTGCAGTCTCCGCATCTATAAATGCGAACTCTTGTTAACTTCCTGTTTCCATTTTGTCACTGTATAACTATGTATATATCACATGTTCCCCATATGCCGCTGAATAGCGGCCTGGGTGTAATAAAATTCTGTTCTTCTGACAAAAATTAAAAGTCAAGGCTATAATATGACCTGATAACTTGTTTAGTTGGCTCGGTTCGAAAATGATCTACCGGTAATAGGTCGAGCGCCAGTAACCCGACAAAAAAAAGGGAATCTGCTAATGACAAAAATAATGATGCTGGCTTATTTCATACTCTACTCTATTCGTAAAACATACCTTCCTTTTCACAAAACAAAATCATAATTATATGAATAGCTTGATGCCACGCGCTGGTCCCATTCGCACGTGGATGTCTCGAGCTCATTTGCGCGCGGACTGTCATTTTGAACTACTTAGATATGCCTGATTATTGGTTTGCTTTGAAACAAGCAGACGACATTTCGTCTGGGCTACGTTCAGTTTAACTTGGTGGGACAGAGTTTTCAAATATAATGATACACAATGCTAGAATTTCAAACATTGATCTCTTTAAGGTTCCGGTTCGCCATTTTGAAACGGGATAGGAGACAGAAATTGCAGACACGTTTGCTTGTGCATGCACGGCGTTGACAAGGGATTAACCACAGTCTGTCAGTAAAGTAGTTGATTTTAAACCCCTGTGAAATAAAATAGGTCCATAATGTTTAAATTATACGAATATTAACAGGAAAATGCAGTCAGGCGGAATTATATCGATGGTAAAGTAAAGTCAAGTTTGTTTTATTTAACGACGCCACTAGAAACGCATCGATTGTAAATCAGCGGTTATTGGACGTCAGATGCATGGTTATATTGAAACATGGTCACAGAGGAAACCCGCTGCCGCCACATAGGCTACTCTTCCACGAATGACAACAATGGGTCTTTTATGTGCACTTTCCCATAGATAGAATAGCACACACCAAGGAATTTGATGAACCAGTCATGGATCACTGGCTGGAACGGAAAATAGCGCATAAACATGTTTTGAGCTGTGGAGGATCGATCTCACGACCCATCCCGCCACAGGCGGACATTCTACCTCTGAGCTACGTCCAGTTCCTATCTCGATGGAACCAATGCAATAAGTTCTAAATAGTCGGAGCAGTCAGAGATGTTGGGTTAGGGTTGGGGTTGGGGTGGAGGTGTGAACTTGGAATAGTAGTCTTGGGAAGGGGTTATTTACCAAACAGATTTGTTTTCACGTTTTTTATTATTTTATCTGGCGGATCAGTTAGTCGGGATAATCACGATGACAGCTAAACAAGTCAAACTCCCTTATCACTAACTTGAAGGAATTCACACAATAATTTATGTTCGAGATAGTTTTAGTTTCAACGAATCCATGTATGCTGTCATAGAAAGTGTTCAATCCCTCTAACATTGGTATTCAAGATGGTTACAGGAATCTCAATATCTCGACTCAAGATTGATATAAAACATGATTTAGATGTAGACCTATGCCACATGTTTTGGATAAAGGCATCCATTTGACTTTGAAACCCTGATGAAATTCAAGATTGCCATCAAGTCGCAAAATAGGTGCGTATCGTGTGTTGTTATCTCAAATGTATTTTGCCATTAACCTATGATTTTGTTGTCTGTATCAAGAATTTCAGAGTAATGGAATCAATTAGTGATTTTAACGTTAATGCCACAATTATCAACGAGCAGCCATGTTCTGTTTCAGGCTTTCATGACTTATTGCATGAGGTAAAACCGACCCAGGACATATATATAATGAAAAAACACTTATGTGCACAAGTAACAAGTGGGAATCAGCCTCACTTTTGGCACCCATGTCGTAAGTCTGATGGTGTCATCGAAATGTGTGAAACCGTAAGGCATTGACTGCATCATAAATCATAATAATTATAGCGAAATACCCTGTGAATACCTACCATAACACCTTTTAAGTGTTTTCACTAGTCCATGAACTCTGATGAAACAACTTCTGAACCAGTTGTTAAGTAATATAACATAATTCAATCTAGCATTTCGTTTGGTGTAAACATACGGTTGATTGTACTTTCCTCTTAGAGTATTATAAAAGGGGCAAATAAGGACAGTCTCGCTTTGTATATGTGAGCAATTTAATGGAGACTCAGTCTTATCAATATTTTGTGTCGGCAGTTGGTCGGGATTTAAAAAAGAATTCTAGAATTTGTGATAATTATGTGGCTTTGTCAGATCCGGAGCTTGAGCATAAATAATTTCTGGAACTGTATATAAAAGTTTCCGTGCTTCAATTTACCAAGAGTAGCCTATGTGGCGAAAACAGATTTCGTTTCAAGGTACACTCCTGAATTTCATTAGTTTCCGGGAAATAACAGTATTTTCCTATTATGTAACTAAATTGGAATGTTCTTACATTTTCTTGCATATAATATTCATATAATTATTCTGTATATCCAATGTATTTCTTGTCAGTCAAGCGATTATCAACTTTTGTAGCATAGATTTTTGTTTCGGTTACAATGTATGTCCAAACGGTTTGTAATTATCTTAGTATGGTCATTCGATATTGGACCTTTCGCTTACTATAATTTAGTACAATACAACTTATTTTGGACAAAAGTACACATTAAGCTACAATAACGATTTCGATGATCATAAACACATAGAATATATCATATATCTTAGGCCCTATATTGTAAGCAATACTTACTTACTTAATCCCCTTCGAGCTAAGAAGCCCATAAGGCTGTCACCAGAGATCGCCACTGTTGCCTGTCTTTAGC
>JAULBR010139401.1:0-46655 GCA_032355825.1 Melanodrymia aurantiaca
CTTAGATAACCTCAAATACCAGTGCGATGTTTTGAAGAAAAAGCACGGGATTATGGGCCAAGCATTTGTACGGTTTCCTTCGGGAGAAGTACGCAGGATGGAGGATGTTACGGCACTTAGGCACAATTTAATTGCTAATAAATTCAATTCGACAAAGTTTTGGTTCATGGGCAAAATTGAACGAATCCCGATCCGGGAAATGCCGACATGGGAACTTGAGTCTTATGAGAGATTTGAAGCGATGGACTCAGGCTCATTTGACATATGGTTTGCTAATGCAACTACTGGCAGAGACTTATAACGTCGTGAATCAGGCGACCACGAAATGGAGTTTATATTAAATGAGATATCTAAAATACAATATAGACGGTGATGACTTAATAGATTTTTTATGTGCAAGGTTAGATCTGCAGGGTATACGACGCACAGATTCAAATATCGTTCTTGAGCTAGAATCTTTAAAAATAAGGACGCAGCAAGATGATGTCGAGCCAGAAATTGAAAAACATGAGCCTTGAAAATCAAGAGTATTGGAGCGAAAAAATATGAAAACAAACAACGCTAAGGCCGTTCCGTCTGAATGCGCCTTGTTATGCCTTTATTCGGAAATCAAAATAATGACTGATGATACTGATGGATGGGGAGACAGGGTTGATGGTTTTATCGAAACCATAAAAGAGATATGCGAACATTACGCCGAAAATTTAGATTTAGATCCGATAAAAGTTTTTCATGCTTTAGAGGGAAATCGAAATTATTCATACCCGAACTACTACCAGTGGAGTAAGTTCCCAAGGCTAGACGAGGTTAAAGTATTCCAAAACAAAAGTGAAATGATGACTGCAATTAAGCCGGAAAAGGGTTTCCGCTGCCCTAGCTGCAAGGCCGTATCAAAAAACCCTTATAGTTGTGATTCAGGAAAAAAATTGTCTAATAAAGTTTGCGACTGGAAATCATTTGGTCTTCTCGGAACTCTGGGGGAAGGCGTTTATTTACTCGTAAAAGACGAGTGGCTGAAAAATCCTATTGTTGACGAATGCTTCATGCCGATAGCTATTGAAGAGGCATAACGACAAACATCACTGGCTTGCGGATTGAAGCCGCGAAACTTGGAGCAACTTAAATGCAAAACGAAACCGCAGAAATAAAAGCAAACGATGCTGTAGCAAGTCCGGTGGATGTGCTTGTTATGCCTGAATTACCCGATGGCCTTTATCATTTGTATAGCATTAATGAAGCTGAGCCTGTACTTGCCCAGCTGTATATGGCAGAAGATTTTGGGTATAGGGGATTTGGTTTTAATACTTATGATGGAGGTGGATTTTTACCTCTTGATGACGTGACATCTACCACGACAATTACACCTGTTTTAATTACTGAAGTTGCAGAAAATACAACACCAGAAAAATTTGAAAAAGAGCTATTTGAATTAATTAATAAGCATGTGTTTAGAGGATTAAAAAAGCCTGACTTAATGGCGAAAATGAAATGGGCTACTGGCAGCTGTGAATACTCATAAGGCATAACAGTTTTATTATGCGGCTATAGCTGGCCAACCCCCCGCCTTAATCTTCCCTTAAGATTCGATAAGTAAACTCTCTCCTCAAAAGGAAAAGCAATGACCCAATTAAGTCAACATGAAGAATGCTACCAGTGCAAACATAAGCGGAATGTTGCCGGAAACACACATATCGCCTGCGTAAAACCGGACGCTGAAATGAAAGGGAATGAGCATGGCATTCGCAATGGATGGTTTATCTACCCCCTTTTATTCGATCCAGTCTGGAAATTATCCCTGTGCAATAACTTTGAAAATAAAGAAACATTGGAGGACAAAATCAATGAGCAGGAAAAAGCCTAAACAGGACGATATGATCGAATATATCGGGAAAATCATCATCAGAGCCAAACCAATGACCCTCTTAGAATACAACGAATTCAGAGGATGGGATATGCCGGACAACGAAAACCCAGACGACCTCGGCTACCTAACGCAAGACAAACGAGGTTATGTGAGCTGGCTTCCACAGAATAATTTCCAGCAAGATTATCGGCCCGTTAGTGAAATATTTGACTTTAGTTTAGGGCTTAAATTGATTAAATCTGGCGTCATTATTTGCCGTGAAGATCACGAAGGTCGCCAGCGAAAAGTCATTCCAAACCACATTGGAAACGGCAGAACAAATGATATTTATGTCATAGTCAATAATGACTTAAACGTGGAATATAATATAAACAATGATGACATGCTCGCCGAAGATTGGCGCATATTTCAACAAACTTAACGCAATAAAAAGGCAATCACAATGACAACCACACTCTGGATAGAATCATTTCACAAAGCAATGGGTAGCGGCACCTCATGGGAAAATAGCTTACTCGACGTCGGATTTACCGCCGCTCATAACGAAAGCTCAGCAAATAAAAGAGACCGTCACTTCGTCCTAATAAACCCGCACTTCGATCATGGTGCTACGACAGGTAGCTTCGTCATGCTCGGTGAACTCGATAGCCCCGCTGGACAAATGAAACCCATCATCCTGACCGGCCTTATTACAAGTAACGCACGTTTTAAAGCCTTCGGATATCGACCGCTTGAAGATGCGGATTATCAAGGCTACCTCAATGGTGATTCGGTTAAATCTGAAAAAATGGAAGTGAAAATGGAAGTGGAAATGCAGGATATTGAAAGAGCAAAATTGCTTTCCCTACTCAGTGAATCTCTCACGGATAAAGAATTTAAAGGCTACCTGCTTGGACGCTCATTTGAATTCTTGACCTGTGACCAAAATATGGCCATGGCAAGGTGCTATCTGGAACTGGCCGATGAATCGTTACCTACAAAGAATCCATCCTGACTAACTTACGGCAATTACCCTCACCTTCAATTCTCACGCCCGGAACAAAGGTGAGGGCTTCGGCCACATGATCCCATTGCTGAGTCGTTACCTGAACAACACAACCCACGCCATCAATCTGCATCGCCTTCGTCGATTTCATCCAGCCCTCATCCTCTGAACTTGCCTTCGTGATTAACTTGAAGGCATCTCCATCACCAAAAAACACAATGTCTCTCACATTGAGACTTGCACCCGATGCGTCTGAGTTATGAAGCGTCTTTGATGAATGAAGCATTGTTTATTTCCTTTGTTGGGAGAGAGATCAAATAATAATCAAATCGGACGGTGGGGTATCAAGCCGCCTATAAGGCACAACCTGAACGGCGGGGGCTTTTGCTCTTGTAGCGTAGCGAGCTGTAGAGAAAACTTGGAGCAGAAGCTTATATTCGAGGAGCGACAGGCGACGATGCCTGATAGGATGAACATAATATCGTTGAGTCTTTAGGCTGATAATTGAAGTCTTTTGACTTTGATCTGGCTTCTAGACCGCTCGCGTTGCCACTTCCCGCTAAATATTCAACTGAGGCTTGATTATGCCTTTAAAAGGGGGCGTTTTGTCAATCGAAATGGTAAATAGTTCCATAGATTCTATCAATGACGATATGCATCATCATTCATTAAAGGCCATAATATGCAGCAAATCTACCCGATGAAATTGAAAAAAACCGCCAGAAACAAAAGACCCATGATCTCACAGCTAAATGCCCTATTCGTCGTAAAAGACCGCGTACTCTATAAAAAACCGGGACTTAATCTAGACGATGAACCCGAAATTGCCGGATTCTACTACCGCAAAAAACACGCACGATACGTCAAAATAGGTCAATTTGTCTACAAATCCAATCATGTCATCAAAGCCATCATCGAGGGTAAATGGGGAGCAGAAGCCAACGGTTAATCGGCTAATTAATTAACCGATTAACAGGGTAAAAAAGTAACACTTCACCCTTTAAACATGTTAACCTGTCACTGCATTAAATTATTAGCGCATTAGCAGAGGACTCAAACGCATGATCTTATTAGTCGGAGGCGAAAAAGGCGGAACAGGAAAAAGCATGATCGCCTGTAACCTAGCCGCCTATCTAGCCCACAAAGGACGAGATGTCATGCTCATCGATGCCGATCCCCAAGCCACCGCAACCCACTGGATTAATCGACGAAATAAACGCTACCCCGAATACCCAAAAATAAACTCGACCCAAAAAACAGGCGATGTGTTTGAAACCGTCAGAGACCTAGCCACTCGATATCAAGAAATCATTATCGATACTGGCGGCAGAGACTCCGAAGAACTCCGAACCGCCCTTGTAACCTCACACACCTTACTAACCCCCGTCTTTCCCGCACAAGACAACATCGAAACTATCGAAAAAATGGTCGCCATCGTCAAACAGGCCAAAAGCTTCAACCGTCAATTAACCGCCTATGTCCTCGTGAATCGCACCAGCACCAACACACAAGTTAACACCGCACTCGGAGCCATGCGATTTCTAAAACAACAACAAGACACCTTTACCGTACTCGACAAAAATAAAATCAGCGACTACAAAGCCTTCCAAGACGCCAATGCACAAGGACTCTCCGTCATAGAAATGAAACACGGCAAAGCCAAAGCCCAGATACAATTACTCGGTCAACACCTCTACTCAGACACAACCCATAAGGACATCAATTAATGGCTAAGAAAACAGATTTCAGCTTTGAAAATGCACTTCCCGACGTCGATAAATCGAAAGTAGACGCGTTTAAACGGGATATACCCCATCCAAATCCCGCCATAAAACGCTCCGTTAAAGGACTAAGAATCAGAAAAAACCTACAGAAAGATTTTGATAGATTGGTCTTCCATCAAAAACAAGCAGATGGCAAAAGTGGGCCAGAACTCGCCGATGAAGCCATTGAACTGATATTGAGTAAATACAATGCGTGATGAGGAGAAAAAAATAATGAAGCGATTTTCTAGTGACATTGTAAAAGCTTATAGGAGTCATAAAAAATGAGTGAATTAGGGCAAAGTATTATTCAAGGAATGGGGGAGGCACTTGCTTTTGCAGAAGGTGAAAAATCCCCTAATGTCGTTATCCATATTCCCGAAGAATATGATTTTTCTAAAGCTAAACGGGCTAAAGATATTCCACATTTAGCGCAGTTACAAATAGAAAAAAAAGGGACAACACGAGTCACTATTATGCTCGATAATGAAGTCATAAAGAGCTTTCAATTAAGAGCAAAACAGAAAGGTTTAGGTTATCAAACGTTGATTAATCAGACGTTAAAGGCTTACAGCTCTGCATCAATAGTTGACGAAACACTATTAAGAAAAGTGATACGTGAAGAATTAAAAAATGCAAAAAATCTGATCGATACTTAATAGATTAACGGGTTAGCTGGCTAGCTTGATAACAGGATAACACGCTAATGAAAACCTACGTCACCTTTGGATCAGCACACAAACATCAGATTAATGGCGAAACGCTGGACTGTAATTGCGTGGCTATCATCGAGGCGGATAGTGCGGAAATAGGAAGGAAAGAAGCCTTCAAACACTTCGGACCCAAGTTCTGTTTCAGCTACACCGAAAATCAATTCGACTTCGACTCAATGCACTACTTCCCTCGTGGATTTATTGAGGTAAATTAAGTCGTCCCTCCCCCATCCACTTATTTTTGGAAAATTATTTTTTTCATGACAAATAATCAACATTAGGAGACAGTGGACAATTAATGAACATACCTTCTCACATACGCTGGAACTGACTTAGGGGGAATGACAACAAATCGCACCTGATGACAACACTGTAATACCCCTAAATTGTGGGGTGATGCAGACAAAATAGGATAACTCACTTCGACTTGATGGACTGAAAATTAACTCAATGGCGCTGTGAATAAAACAAAATCCTACAATTCGCTTCGACTTAACGCAATGAAAATTAACTAGTGGGGGAGAGCCTTAATAAACTTTACTTTACATCCCTGCTGGGCATCGGTTTTAATGGGGAGGATGGGGCCGCGCAATAGAAAGTATAAATGCCCCACCCCCGTCTATTCAGCCAATCTTAAGATTCGCGTGTTTTTTTGCGGCGTTAAGGTTGTCTTAAGATTCATGTGATAGATGTCCATTTAAGGCTGGCTTAAGGTCAGTATGCTAGCGGTTATTTAAGGCTGGCTTAAGGTTAATATGCTGGGGTAATGGCTTAAGGTTGGCTTAAGATTCATGTGATAGGCCTGAGGCTTAAGCGTCTCTTAAGGTTGATATGTTATGCCTATATGCTTAAGCGTCTCTTAAGATTCATATGCTAGGCAATGGCTTAAGACGGGGTTAAGTTTCATGTGCTAATGACCGTCATTAAGCGGGGTTTAAGGTTGGTGTGTTAGTGATCGTCGTTAAGCGTGTCTTAAGATTCATGTGTTATAGCCAGGGTTTAAGGCGCACTTAAGGTAGCGATGTTAGCGCAATAACGGCTTAAGGCTGGGGTAAGATTAATCGGGTAACCCATCCGTTGTTTAACGCATTAATACGCACTTAAGATAGCACGGTAACGAATTGATGCGCTATCAAGTCAGCGTGTTAATGTGCATTTAAGATAACATGTTAGCACATTTAAGCCTCATTGTGTGTATTATCTCATCGATTTGGGCATAAAAGCGACGATATTTAGGCAATAATAACCACAATAATTGTAATGTGTAAAGAATTCCGACACTCTCACTCGCCACTTGACATATTATGTCATTGGGAAGAGGGCGGTTCTGATTTTAGAGGACGATCACAACATTTCACAACATTTAGCAGAAGTTCACCACATTTAGCAACATTTCACCACATTTACCAGAAGTTACCAGAAGTTAGGCAAACTTAGCACCAAATCATCCCCCCTATTTGCCGTATTTTAATCATCTGTGTTAACTCGCTATGAATTACCCGTTTATTACCCGTTTACCCGCCTATATAAGGAGTAAAAGTAAGCAAGTGACTATCCTCTCATTTATTTCATCCTCTTAAGCATCCTTTAAGTTTCGGTGCGTATTATGTCTATATCAACTCAATCAGCACAAACAACGGAGCAAATAAAATGGAAAATCAAGCAACTGAGATAGCAAAAAAATTAAATTGGTCTGCTAAATTTGGCACTTATAAAGTCCCTGCCTGTAATATTACAACTCTCAAAATTTTGAACGAACATTGCTCAAGTATTACGACAGTTGACAGCAAGAAAGCGTTTGTTATGAGTGATGGCTCTTATGCGATGTTAATCAAAGACTCGTACATAACAAAGGCGGAAAACTCTTATTTTATAGGCGATAGTATCGATACAATCAAAAATATATATGCTGGTAATTAAAGCTTAAGTTTCAGCTTGTATTATGTCCACATCACTCAATAACACATAAGGATTAACCCATGATCACATCAATTATTCTCGCTGGAATTGCTTTATATGTTTTGTATCACGTTGCTGATTTCATGCTGCTTTTAATCGTTACTTATTGCGAAAGTTAAGGTTCATTTAAGTATCGAAATGTATCATTAATTTATCACTCAATAAGGAATCAAAATCATGAGTAATCAAGCAGAAGTTATCGGTCATATACAAGTCGGCATTTATGAAGATTGCGAAGTAACATTAAATAAATCCAAGCTTGAGTTAAAAGTTCCGTATGTTAACTGGGATAACAATAGCGGCTCTTTAGCGTTTACAAAAATAATAATAACAGAGGGTGTGGCCGCTGCATTACTTGCAACCGATAAACCGATTTTAGTTGCATTAGATGATTTAGGCATCGATTGGTAAGTAAGCTTTAAGGTTCAATCGGTACACTTAATTCATTACTCAATAACAGGAATCAAAATCATGTCCACATACTACGCACAACCGTATTCATCCGACCATTCTGGCTTTGAATTTAACGATCAAGACTCATTTAACGCGGGGATGAAGCGACTTAACGCGCAAGGTTGCGAAGAGGTCGAATTACAATCGTTGACGCTTGAAGGTATTGAGTATGATTTGTTTAAACATATCAACCAATCATCCATCGCGGTTTGGTTTGACGAGCTTGAACACTTAAACGAAGAGCAAATAGTGGCTTTTTATTATCTTTTAGTATATCGAAACGCGACATTAAGTGAATCATTAGACAAGTTTGAAGAGATATCTTTATTTGAAGGAACGCCATTAGAACATGCGGAAAATATCATTAATGACACATGGGAAATACCCGAACATTTGCTCAATTACATTGACGCTAAAAAGTTCTTGAACGACTTAGAATGTAATAGTGAAATATTCGATACGGGTTACGGTTACGTTGTCACTAATGCGCTGGAGACATAACAATGCGCGTTACTCAATCATCAAGATTAGGCGAAATTGAAGGTACTTTAACTATGGAATCAGACTTGAGTTATATCTTTGCGCCAGATTCATTGAGAGGCGCAATTTATGGCATACTAGCTCATTCAGAAACATTTAACGGTTTATGGCAAGGTATTGACAATCGCATTCAATGTGAATTTCAGGAATTAACAAACTAAAAAGGCGAAATATCATGGAACAAGTAGAAGACAAGCGCGGCAATAAAATTGATAGGTACTATTTTAATACCGGTTCACTTTTCATGTTTGACGAAAATGAAGGCGCTTATGTTCACGTCTGGAAAAACGGCAGATCAAACACTTTAAAAAAAGCAATAAGAGAGTATGAAGAATATTTAGAGACATCTGAACATGATGAATATGAAGATGAAGTTTTATAATAAAGGGTATGGCAAGAGCATAATAGAGTTATGATAGTTAAAATAAAGCCTAGGTTGCAGCTCACAAAAGTGAATGAATATATTAGTGAATTGGGATCAACTACACGGCGTAGTCAGTGCCACAAATTCATAAGCAATGTATTAATAGAATTAAATCCATCGTTAAGTGAGATGACAAAAGCACAGGTTAAGAAGCTTGACTTAGAATGTGTTAAGGAATTAAAAAGGCAAATAAAAGGCGAATGAATTATGTTAGTTAAAGACTTAAAAGGCACGATGAATGTTGTAGCGGTTAACCAAAGTAATTGGGTTTACGAAAATCGTGGTGATATCATAAAGGAAATTAAAAGACGATACCCGAATGATGAATTGCTCAACAACGATAATGAACCCGCTAGCACTAACGACGATTTGATTTTTATTCACGGTGCCTTTCGCTCTTTCATTATGCCCGATTTATTAAAAACAAGGACGGGGAAAATAACTTTTCTTAGTCAAAGTTACAAGTTTTCTTTTTTAGATTATGACAATACAAAAAGAGAGACATACGGCGATAAGCCAAAGAAAAATGAGTTAACAAAAGACGGGTTTATTTCAACCGATTTTAAAGGCATAGAAACATTTTGGACGTTCCATTGACTCTGTTAAAATACCGTAAGCAAATAAATAAACAAGTAACAAATGAAAACATATTTCGCAGTTAAAAACATCTTTGCCACGTCCGAAACTATCGGAATGAATAACTCATGGATTGTTTATTCCTTTGCTTCAAAACCGCTACTGAATCAGTGGTTAATCAGTCACAAAAATGTGCTAGGGGTTATTGAAATAGAGACAGAAGAGATACCCCGTTACTTGCCGCGAATGCCAGTATTAGCCCTAAATGAATACATCGGAATACAGCGAAATGAGGCCAGAAAGGGCATGATTGAATTAAAAAAGGGGATAAATCGGGTTATTATTTCAAAAAAAGGTAGTGGGAATCGTCGAGTGTTTCGAATTAAGCCTAGCGTTAAATCGACCGCAAAGCCAGTGATACCAACGGTTTCAGAGGAAAAAGACGACAAATAGAGACTATATCGTTTATAATCCAATTTTAACTACTTTTGGATAATTTATGCACTATAGACCTACAAATATTAAGGACTATGTGGTTAAATTGAGTTGGTATACCGTGCCATTACACGGCACAATATTCAGAAATAGAGGAAAAAATAAGGTTTTACCCCGATTTCCAAAGAATTGGAACATTTATTACATGGAAAAAGTCAATCACGACTACGCTCCAAATGGTGCGGCATTAACCGGCCCCCAATCTAATCTCATCGCTATTACGGCCAATAATCAACAAACCTGTGATCTAATCGAAAACTATATTTCCGACGATACGCCAATTTTTAGAAATTTAGGCGCAAAGCAAACCAGTAAAGTCTATTTATTTCAGTATACAGATCAATCACCCGCCGCTTTTAAAATTGATTCCGGTCATTTTTTAATAGATTTCCAAGTATCTGGCGATCCTATCCTTTTACCCACGGCTAACAATACAACGGTTCAAGGCCCGGATATTAAAACAATTCATAAGCGACCTGTCTTAAATGACAATCTTTGTCAATTATTGAATTTTATGGCCAAACGAAAGCCCGTTACCTCAACGTTTAGTGCTTATAAAAGCGTCAATTATCTCATCTACGATATTGAAGCCGCTTTAACTAATACCGTATTTCCTATCAATCTATTCAAAAAAATCACGCCAGAATTATTTCAGAGTGAAAAAGGCTACATGAGCGACGGCTATTTGCACCCTGATGACGTGCCGAAAACGAAAAGAATGGAATATATGGCCGAATTATCAAAAATATTTGGTGCTGATGAATCCATACCGATGGCAAAATACGGTAAATTCATGCGTCACATTAACGATCACTATTTTAAATCGCCCTTAGTTGCTACGAAATTGTTTGATAAAGTCATTGATCCCATGGCCGCGCTCAAGATAACAGAAAATGATGGCCTTCCTGTCTGGCGTTATAATCCAAAATGGAAAGAGCAAATCAGGGTTTATAAGTCAGTCACTGGTGATCCTTATGCCGTTGTTTTTGATGTCAATATATTGTTAACGTTAATTATTAACTTGAGTGATTTTAGCTTCACGAGATCCAGCAATTTAGCCGCTCAAGAAGTGTTAAAAAACGTGCTTAATACCCCATTTGTAGGTGATAGAACCACTATTGCGACGGCATTATCTTGCGAATTGCTGATTGATCGAGAACACGGGTTTTTTAAACAAAATGGGAAACTCGCTTTTAATCTGTTTAATAAAGTCCCCGCGTTAAGAATACTCAATAATCCTGATTTATATATTAAAAATAATGAGTACATACCGCCAGATATAACATTGCAATTTTTCAAAGAATTCGTTCCCGATAAAAAACACCGAAATTATCTACTTTCATTTTTCCGCCTCAAATTAACCACATTAAAGTTTTCCAATATTGGGTTCTGCTTTCACGAAAATTCAAAAATGGGCTTAGAATTATTCATTCATCTTCTATCCGAAATGATCGACGGAAAGTATATCTACGACATCAGATTAAAAAGCAAATCACTTTATCGCAGCAAAGTCGACAATTTCGGCCATATTATTTCAATCGGCAATGTCAGCAAAGAAGACGATTCAGAAAATAGTCGATCCGCTTGGGTAGAGTCAGGCCGCTACCGCTCTGAATTTGTCGCTGATGGAAATACGTCTAAATCCGTTGGGATAAAATCAGACTGGGGTTATAAAAATAAATCGACATTATTAATTAATACTGACTGCTATATCCACGAAGATACCGCCGCTATAACCAAAAATTTAGCCTTTATGAAAGTGCCTACTGACTTTAGAAAAAAGCAATGGGTACGTGATATAGGCGGTATTGAAGCCTTAAAACAGATAATAACTAAAGAAACGAACAATTTTGCTTATTATTTAGCGACTGAAGTTTCCGATTTACACATTGATGATTATCTTTATCTTCCCGAATACTTAAAACCAAAAACTGTTGAGAAATTATAGTATTAATCGAATCTTATCCTAGTCAATTATCCAGTCGTCCGTACACTTTATCTGCGTGGATATCGCACATTTTGGCATGGCCATCATTGTTCAGCTGCCGAAACTGCTTTGCAGACTCTCGCAGCATATCAGCCGCGCCAATACTTACAGTCGAAAAATGCCTGATTGTATCAGAGCATTTTTCAAGCATAAAAATATCATTAGCTGAATGAGAATCGTGCGTCATTTTGTTTATATATGCGTCTAGCTCGCCACATAACAAAGCAAATTCAGCGCGACTGGCTACCTCGGAGTCTTCTTCAATTTCAATGGTCTCGTTTGTCATTATCTTTTCTCCAGTTTGTGTGGTTTCGTTTCTGACGTCGCCTAGTTTGCGACGTTATGTGTTTAAAAACTTAGATTCAGCATCCATGCTTTTATGAAGTATCCGTATAACCATAATCTTGCCATTAGCGCTTTCCGAATAAAAAATAATATGGCTACTTTGGGGAAATTTTCTATACCCACTTTTAATGTAATCGCATTTTTTTCCCACGGATGGCGTCTTTGCCAGTAAATGAAAAGCATCATCAAATTGTTTAATATACAAAAACCGCTGATCCCGTCCCCAGCGCTTTTCAGTAAATCTAGCCGTTTTTCTCAAGTCTTCCTTTGCTTTCTTGGTTAACTCAAATGTATTCATTTATTATTTTCGTGATCGAGTTCTGCCATAAACGCATCATAGTCATAATCAGCTATGCCACTTTGCTCACCTACATTAAGCATCTTCCTCAACGTCTCAATTCGGGTTTCTGTGTTTTCAAGCAGCCTAAGTGCCGCTCTAATGACTTCACTCGCTGAGCCAAACCTACCGCTTTCAACTTGACCCGTGATAAAGCCATCAAAGTGGTCGCCGAGCGTAATACTTGTATTTTTAGCCATAATTTATCCCATTTATACCAATATATACCTAATTGTGGTATAAATCACATAACAAGTCAATTAACAGCGACCGCAAATTTCCATTATGAAATAACATCATACTTTTCGGCAATTTGAGAAATGACGTAAATTCGACGCAATGAAACGCCATCCCAATGACTTATTGACATATATTTGACAGAATTAGTCACAAATTTACGCTCAAATAACGTCAATCGAACGTTGATCGCCTTAATTGAAAGCGCATGAATATTGAGGCTATACCCACGCCTGATTTTCTCAAATGTCACAGTTCCGCCTCTGTACCCAGTAACCGAATCGCTTTGATCATGTTATCGCTCAACGTATATTTTTCACATAATTGTTGTAGCAAATCATTCACACTTTTTTCGCCAGAAGCAATAGTGGCCGTCCACTTCGCCTTGTTTTTATCTAGCATTGCTTGCGTAAAATCGGAAAAAGTAACGGGTTCATTACTGGCGGTAATCGTCAAAGGTAAAACTGTATACATCACCGTTTTATTCCGTGACACGCGCAAAGGCACCTTCTTTTCTTCTGTGATGCCCGTTATTTTAGAAATTTGAATTCCGCCGACGGCCTTGCCTCCCCATATCACTGTAGGATTACAAAACAACTGGAGCGAATGACCAACCCAATTTACAGAATCCAGTCCCAATATGCCTGACATAACGCGCAACATCCCCAGACACGGGAAATAATGCTGATAATTAGGCCCAATATCAATCTCAATGGGCTGATCTTTTCGATTATGCACCACAACGCCAATCATCCTAACAATGATGCCTTCACCAACAAGATCGACCGCGTTAAGTTGATTAGAATTGCTCTGAATATGAGGCAAAATATCGTTATGTGCCATCTCATTGTTCTCGTTCGTCATTTGTCATCCCTTCATGATATTACCTGAATCTTAACGTAACCTTACGTGCCTGACTTTTTTAAATCTGGGCACATCTTGCGTATAAGTAAATGTATTTTCTTTTGTATTAGCGACCATCCGAATCGGATAATATTCACCGTCATCTGATCCAAAAAAAAATGAATTATCCAATAATGCTTGCCGCATAGCCCAGCCCTCCCGAAAATCTATTTCGTCCAATGGCACCACCAATGTCACACGCTTAAATGTCATTTATTAATTTCCTCGTTTCCTCCCTCGTCTACAATAATCATGCCCGTTTTTCCCCAACGCTTTGTAATCCGAGCGTCCCAGACTACACAATCATCCTCATAGATTGCGTCTAAAATAGCCTTAAACAAATTATCCACATCTTTCCTCAATTGATGGGGTTTTCCATCCATCAACCGCTTTTTTTTCTTCGACCAACTCGCCGCCATCGGCAAAATAAACGTAATGTGAGACCCGCTTAGCGGCACATGCACCTTATGCAATTTCACCTCATCACAAAAAGCCCAATAGTTAAGAACCACTTTTCGCTTCTCCCATTTATCACGCCTCGTCATCCTTGGTTTCGCTACTGGCGTGATCGGATAGGACTTAATCAAATGAAATTTTACCCATTATTAACATCCCTAATAAATTTATTATGGCCTGTGATTCTTAAGCTATACTTAAATTTCTTCTCCACATTTCAAGTATAGTCTATGCTTAATTTGAGAAAAAATAATCTGATTAAGTCAATATTAAATCGAGATAAGGAATATTTTGATAGACATATTTACCCCACGGAAGGTGCAAGTTGATGCCATAGCACAGCTCAAATCCTCGTTTGGGAAAGGCAACAAACGTGTTATTGTCCACGCGGGAACTGGCGTAGGAAAAACGAAATTAGCGGGCATGATCTTCGTTAGATCGCTTAAAAAGTTCCCTGATAAAGTCGGCGTATTTATCGTCCCAAGAATCAATTTAGCTGAACAAACCAAAGCCTCATTTTCCGAAACTTTTGGATTATCTTGCACTATCGTACAAGGAAATTCTATTGTCGATTGGAACGCACAAATCATTATCTGCACTATTCAAACACTCGTTAATCGCTTCGATTCTAAAAACGCCTCTATTGCACAAAGCTATCAAAGTATGGACGTTTCCGTTTGTTTTATTGACGAATGCCACAAGAAATTTGTGGGGCATCACAAAGTATCAGAATACTTTAAATGCTATATGGTAGGGCTTAGCGCAACCCCGTTTACAAAAGGGCTTGGTAAACTTTGGCAAGATGTCATCAGGCCGCGATCAATGATCGACTCCATTAGTGACGGCGTAATCTCAAATTATCGTGTCAGAGCTTGCGTTCAGATTAACGTAAATAAATTAAAAATAACAAGCACAGGCGAATACGAAGAAACCGGCGTTGAAAAAGAAACCATCAAAATAACCGGCGACGTATACAATGACTGGGCAAGCTCAGAAGACGCAAAAGATCGCCCCTTTCTCATGTTCTCACGCACCATAAAAACCGCCGTCGCAATGGCCGAAGTCTTTAACGAACGCGGCGCTAAGGTCGCTTTTCTTCACAGCAAAATGAATAAAACAGATTGTCAAAGTATTCTCGACGCTTACAAAATGGGACTGTACGATGGACTCTCCAGTGTTGGCAAATTAGTTGAAGGGTTTGACCATCCTGAATCCTCAATGCTCATTGATCTTGCGCCACACGCACCAAGTAAGCATGATAAAAATATCCCCAATGCCGCCGCTGATTACGTTCAAATGTACGGACGCATTTTAAGAAAAAGAGAAACAGGTGAAGAAGGGTTAGTCCATTGCCACGCGAACAATTATCTCAGTTTTGGCCCCGTCGAATATATCGAAGAACTCTTCCCCGACTTAGATGATGGCAAAAAATCCGCCCCCACATTAACAGCTAAAGAAAGAAAAGAACGTGCGACCAGTGAATGCTCAAAATGTCACATGGCCATGCGCGGCACTGTCTGTAAAATATGCGGGGAAGAACTAACACAACCCACTTTATTTATGGCGTCCGGCGACTTAGAATTTCTCGATGGAAAACTGATAGAAATAAAACGGGTAATACGGGAAAAAACCAAGAAAAATAAAGTCCCAGACTTTGAGAAAATGGACTTTTCCGGCATGCTAAAAACGAAAATATTAAATCACGGCGAAAAAAATCCCGGTGCAAAACTCAAAGGTATGTTCGGCCATAAATACAAAGACATGTTCGGCGTTTGGCCGAGAGGTGATACCCATTTTGACCGGGTAACACCATCACATCCCAGCGTAAAATTCAACGCATGGTACACTTCAAGAAATATACGATATGCCAAATCTAAGGCCGCGATTAATTGAAGCTCGTGGTCAATTTTATTGATCCTCTCATCATTGAGGGAATCCCCATCGATGCACATAATGGACTCATTAACCTCTATTTACCGGCACTAAAAACCCAATTCTTAACTCGAATGTTCAGTGACGGACGCGGATTAAACCACGGCACTGCTTGCCTTCCTCCCGACAATGTTAGCTTAATGGACATTCGCTGGACGTGTTGCGCGGGTAAAAATGTCGTTGTTATTGGCATACTAAACGACACTTTATTTACCCGACTATCTGACGTATTATTTGAATTCCACGCACTCAGTTTAACGGCCATCAACGAACAAAATAAACTCTTGCTGAGAAATAACCGCATATTCTCACGACTAGAATTCCCTATTTAAGATTCTCTTAAGAAAGCGTCGTTACACTGGACAAAATCCAGGAGCTTTATCATGCAACACGCAGAATATGTCACTGAATATTACGAATCACTGACGACAGATGATATTTACGAAGCCACGATTAACATCGCTGAAAATGGAGACATATCAAGAATGACGCTCAAGGCTAAAAATGATCTCGATTTTCTCATGCTAGGCAAAGAAATCAAAACACGGATATTTTCTTACATGGAAGACTTCGCTATCGAATATGCCGACAAAAAAATCACAGAGGAATTATACAAATGACTATTTATGCAGAAAAAATGGAACAACAAGCCCCCGCTTGGTTTAAGGCAAAACTCGGTCGTGTTTCCGCCTCGCATGCAAAAGACTTATTAACCGGCGGCAAAGGCATCACGCGACGGAATTACATCATCTCATTAGCCGCAGAAAAGGCCAGCCAGACGCGTAAACCCAATTTTGAAACCTATGATGTCGCACGGGGAAATAGCCTAGAGCATTACGCACTGGAAGCCTTTAAAGATCACACAGGTGAAGAGTATACAACCGTAGGCTTAGCGTATTTAGATGAAAATAAAACCATCCTTTGCTCACCCGATGCGTTAATCAAAAAAGGCGGTGTCGAAGTAAAATGCCCAGCCCCTAACGCACATTTGCAGACGATTGTGAATGACGAAGTGCCCAAAAGTAACATCGCCCAACCGCAATTTAGCATGTGGGTTGTCGGTTGTCAGACATGGACGTTCGTTTCATATTGCCCCGAATACACACCGCAACCGCTTTGGATCAGAACCGTTTATCGTGACGAGGAAATGATTAACAAACTGAAAGAGTCCGCCCTAAAAGCCGTCGTCGAAATTGATGAAATTATTGCCCTAAGCGATAAAGTCGTCGTCAACGACAACCTCAAATCCATTAACAAAGAAGCACTGGAAATTATTCATACACTACGAAATGACGCACCGGACATTACCTAGGAGCATGACATGAGCTTTGCACAGCACAAACAGGATTTTTACGACGCATTAGATTACGAAGATATCGAAGACGCCGGTATCACCGTCATGGAAAAACCAGAAATAAGAAAACTGCTGTTGGCTGCTAAAACGGACGAAGACTTTGCGTTTGCGGCAAAAGAATTGAAACGGGCAATCTTTCACGAAATGAATGACCTATCCGTTAACAGTTTATACAGAAGCCTTCATCGGGAAGAAAACCCACACAAATATGCTTAAAAAGTCTAATTCGCCAGTAACGCTTGCACATTAAAACACGGGCAAGCTTTACTGGAATCTAACTCGTTATGCCCTTTTATTTTAGTGACAGAAGGGTATAGCGTCTTTACATACTCGGCCATAAACTTCAACTGATTGTACTGTGGCATCGTAAAATTCGCTTCGGGTTTGCCATCTTTTCCCCGTCCGCCAACCAACACAATACCAATACTTTCACGATTAAATCCCCGCGTATGCGCGCCCTGTTCCTCAAAAACATCCCCGTCACCATCCAAATCACGGCCTAACTCAAACCCGCCATTGCGTCGAATAATAATCGCATAGCCAATATCCCGCCAGCCACGTTCCTCAACATGCCAGCGCCGAATTTCTTTCGCCCCGATATCCATATTAGCCGGAGTATCCGTACAGTGAACCACAACCATCGTTTTATTCATTGGGCTTCCTTAATAAAGCATGTGATTATTTTGAAACGAAATACCTTTTAAACCTCTTTTCTGAATTTCCTTTTTTAGCTTTTCCTCATTCTGTCTTATCAGCTTTAATGTCGGCTCTTGTCCTAATAACTTTTTCAGTAATGGTTTCATTGCTAATGTTGCCGGATCAATCAGCATCGTAGAATCCTTTTTACCCACGCCCTCTTTCAGATAAATTCCTTTACCCAGTGCGCCCGGAGAACCCTCTTTATAAAGCCCTTTACCGTCTGTTCGGTTAACCTCAATCTTAGGGAAATAATCCTTCTTTGCATTCAGCTCACCGTCCACCTTGTCCTTAGCAAACGCCATCTGGTATTGTTTAAGCGACCCGGCAATCTCGGGATCACCCAAAAATCCGAGTTTCGCACTGACCTTTTCAAACGAGTTGTGTTCAAGCGGGTTTTTCAAATAGTTGCCTAACTCAAGGATAATAGCGGTTGACTTAGCGCGGTCGGAATCCGTTAACTTCTTCAAATGTTTAGCAACCCCGTTTGTCGCCATCATCTTTGCACGAGCAACCAGAGATGACGTCAAAAAGGTTTGATTCGCCTGAATTTCAAGACTGCCTGATACTTGAGCCAAACCCATATCATCTTCAAATCGGGCAAATTCCTTCACTGTCGCTTTAAAATTATTGGCTTCGTTCGTATGCAAATCCAGCTTTTCCAGCTTCTCATAAAGTCGCGGGAAATTCGTTCCTTGTGTTCCGCCTTCAATTCCTACCGTAAAATCAGCCGCCAAGCGGTTCATCGTCTTCATCTCTACTTGTTTACGCATATCAGCAGACAATGGATCAAGAAAAACCCTGTTCATATCATTGGATGCCGACGTTTTATCCAAATTATCAACCAAAATATCAACAAAACCATCTGCGCCGCCAACGTCCAAAGCCATCCGAAGATCATTTTCGGCCAACCTCTCCTTCTTGCCCCATAACACATTAACGTCACTCCATTGCTGCCGCCAAATGGCTGCATTTTTCTCCGTCATGTTATCCGCCACTGCTTTCTGAATCTCAACATCAATATTTTTTTTCACCTTTTCTAGCGCCGGATCGGTCAAATCCATCTTATTTATCGTCTTTCTCAGGTCGGTTAAATCCGAAAAATGACGGAGTTCTTTGCGCTCTTCTAGTGGCTGAGTGATTAGTACTTCATCAGGCTTAGTTGTCGTAAATAACTTTACTGGCTTGCCTGTTGCGGGGTTAATCTTTGCCGTTCTGTCGATTGATTGACTCTTATCAACCCTTGTTCTCGTAGACGTTTGGGGTAAAGTTGGCCCCTGTCTCTTTACCTTATTTAATTTGTTCTCAGCCGAACCCACATCCAGACCTAGTATTCGCTGATTTTCAGGCAGCAATGGCGCTAACATATTCTCCATGTTAAATCGGTAGCTTTTCTTTCGTAACTGAGTATCGGCCTTCCTGACCACGCCGCCAAACTGACTGGTTACTCGGGCATCATATTTCGCAAAGTCCGCCTTCAACACCGCCATAAACTCACGATCCGTCGATAACCCGTCCCTCGCCAAGTTCGCCAGTGCAGTCGATCTAGCCGTTGTTTCCTGTGCTATCTGCAAGCCCAAACTATTGCTATTCTGGATCGCAGCCTTAATGAGTTCACTGCCGCCAATTTGGGTTCGCGCCAACAAAGCGGCCTCTGCCATCTCAGGGTCAATCGCGTCGCCACTGGCATTAGGCGCCACCTTCATTTTCAGCTCGCCGCCGGTTAAATCATCAATAATGCGCTGAACTTCTGGCGCGGTCTTATGTAGCGACTCCTCCAGAATTTTCTTTCCCCCAATGACATTGCCTGACTTGATTGAATCAAACGCCGTCCTTACCAGCCTGAGCGTTTCCGGTGCAAACCGCGTTATCGCCTCGCCAAACACACCACCGGCAAAATCCCACATGCCCTCATTAAGCATCTGTTCGGCCACTAAGTCATAATCCAACTTCTGCTTTGTGACGATTGAATTCGTTAGCGCATCCAGCCCTCTACCGCCTCCCGACGCTATCGCCGACGTAGCAAAACCCACGGCGATTTTAACGGGGAGTGGCGCTGGCGTTAGTCGTATCGCAGCCATCCCCGCACTGACTGACCCTGCTATCGCAAACTGATTCGCCATGAGCGTTGGCACAATCGACTCCATCGCGCCGACATTCATCACCTGAAAGTCATCTTGTGGCGACAACCTATACATCACACTGCCATCACGGGATACTTGAGACTCAATCCCATGAGCGGCCAACGTATTGACCTGAGCAAAGGCAATCTCGTCTGAGTTTTTCTTCGCTTTGGCAATGGCCTTTGGATCACCCTGCCATTGTTTCCATTGATCTACCGGCGAATTTAACTCAGCCGAATGCTCGCCCAGTGCCATCAGTACGGACATATCGAACTTTGACGGATCAGGTCTCAACATCTCCGCCCGCTGCTCTGGTGTCAGTGCCAAATAAGCAATCGACTCCTCCATCTCACGAGCGTCATTTTCGGTCTTGATCTTATCGTCAAACGCCAGCTCACTGCTCGTCTGCTTCATCTCCTGCAAGGCAAACCTAAGTTCCTGATCCGTCATAGGGTCAGCATTCTCAGCCGAATTCGGTAGGCCCATCGCCCCTTTCACATCATCAACGGAATAATCAGAATTCGCATTGGCATCCATTAACCGAACAACCTCACCGCCAAGCCGTAACATTCCGTTCTTCAATTCCTGTGGATCATAACCCGCCACCGCCATCTGATTGCCCATCTCATAAAGCGGCACCTGATTTTCAACTCCTCGACGGAGCAACGTCATTACCTCGCCCTCATTATCAATCGCGGTTGGCTGTTGAAGCCCCTCTGGATTCTGAAACCCCACTGGCATCTCCACCTCACCCGGTCTATCCGGCGGCGTAGGATCATACTCAGGGCTAACCGACAAAGCCGGTGAACCCGCTAACGGCGGTTGCTCCGAAGGCACGGGATTTTCTGGACGTTCATTATGAATAGGCATGCTTGATATTATCCGGTAAAGTAAATTCCATTATCAAAAGGCATCAATATTTGTCTTTTTTTGGCTTACACTTATTCGTGCTAGCCGTTGGTGGATTTGTCAGTGCTGAGGGAAGATTTCTTCCTAACCATGTCACACCGCCCTTTTGGCCTATCGTTTTTGGTTTATTTTCTTTCACACTCATTCCCTAATTTTCGTTAGTATTTTGGGGCAACTTCAAGGCACTGCTCATCTGGCTGTTTTTATCCGGTGAACCCTGCGCCAGTTCCGACGCATGCTGACTCGCCTCTGGACTGCCCCCGACCATCATCGCCGTCTCTTTCAGAATCTCAGCAATCTCAGGTGAGTGACGTGTTTGAATGACTTCGATAGATAACGCCGCTGCTTTAAGAAATCCCGCCGGGTTTGTCTGCATCAAAAATTGGCCAATATTCCCCGCCAACGTCGTCTCCAACATCAACTGATTGCGCTCGTTCTCATCATCATAAGCCACCGACTTAATCACGATGTCTACATCCGCCACGGCAACCTCAGTGCCGTTCTCAGGAATCGGCGCGAAGACTAAATTGCCCTCATCATCCACCATCGGCTCATTCGTATCAGGGTCAATCACTTCCTCCAACGCAAACTCCATGATCGGCTCGCCCGACTCAGGATCAAACTCCCCCGACCAAATCTCCATCGGCTTATTGATCTCACGCCACCGCTCGCCGGTCAACGAATCAGACAATCGCAACACCTGATTCGCGGAATAATACTGGCGGATATACTTCACATTATCCTCAGCCAACATCCGATAAAACTGCTCAATCGTGGACGTCAAATACCGCAGCGACATAATCGTCGCACCCTTCTGGAGCTTCACCTTTCTACCAGAATCGGACGCCGCCGCCATGCCCAAAAAGCTCGGATTAATCCCCAACATTTGGTACACACGCTCAAGCCCCTTATCAATAATCTGATACTGCTCAAGCGCCTCTCTCGCTAAATTCTCAATATTAATCCCTTTAATACTGTTAACTTCAACAACCCCGCTAACCCGGTTATACGCCGCCCGAAACTCATCAAGGTCTTCCACCGCGCCCTTCTCAACAAAGGCTTTTTGCGTATTCGCCAACAACTGAAACTTCAACAACGCCTGATCAATCGACTTCTGCGTCTCAATGATTTCCCGAAAAGGCCCATAATCTTCCGCCTCATTCGTCGTATGCAAACGGTGTAAACGATAAGGGATTTTCACCTCCTTGTGCGTTACCTCCGTCTGTTCAAGAATCACATCGCCCGACCAGAAAATTGACCACGACTTGCCATCTTCATCTTCCATAATCGAATGGACGATTAAATAATTATCGTAAACCTTATACTTCCCGACAAACTCATCACGATAAGTACTGTAATAATCCGTATCCGGCTGATCCAAATGATCGTTATACGCATCCAACTTATCCGTAGAATTTGCCCCAAACTGCGCGTCTACCATGTCACCCAAAACCCAGCGGAAACGGTGAATCCACTTCGCATCAGAATAATTATCTTTGCGGCTCGCGGGGTCTTTCACAATCTCATCGGACGGAATATAGGTGTTTTCCACAATACGAATAGGCCGACCAAACTTGTCACGTCGTCCCGTATCAACGATCTCACTATAGGAAACCATCAACCCCGTCACGATCATATCCAGCTTCAATTTATCGCTCTCAGACTCAAACGATGACGTACCAAAAATACTTTCCAGCGCATCCGTTATTAGAATCGCATCGTCCGCATTCTCAGGCTGAACCGGCAACGCGACCGCCTTATTGACCACCGTCGAATAATAGCCGAGTAACATCCGCGCCAACATCTTAACGATATTAAACGTCTCTCTAGGCTGGCCCCGCTCATCTAAATCGGCTTCCTGCCCCGTCGTATAATGTTTATTATGATAAAGCGCCCAGACTTCCTTAGCCTCAAGGCGCGAAGGATGGCTTAAATTGTAGCCATACTCGAAAGTATCTTGCAGCTTCTCTATCTTAATCATTGCGAGAATAACCCCCCAGTACTAGCCGATTTAGCCGAGCTGCCCTTCACCTCGGAAATCAACGCATTGGCCCGTTCCGCATTATCCGTTCTTGGTGGCGAGACATCTTGTGGCCGCGTTCTCTTGCGAGTTTTTGCGTATTTTTTACTCGTATCTAAATCTGCCAACACCTCATCAATATTCTTAATCGACTGAGCAATACTGTCTTTATTCCTGCCAAAATAATAATGCGCTACCACTGGGTCAAGCTGATTTGTGAGTGAGTCATTATCGACTTGAACCGAACTTAAACTGTTTCTCATTTTGGTTAGCAGAGCGGGAAGTTTTAAGCCTAACGAACCCTCAGACTCCACCGTTTTTTTCAATTCAGAGACAGACACCGCCGTTCCTGCGAACGCCAATCGCATGAAAGAACCGTACTGTAAAAAGGCCGACACTGCCGCAGACTCTTCTATGCTGCTAATAGAATCTTTGACATATTTCCCGACTTTTTCGCCGAGAAAATTATCCATAAAGCCGGTATTGTCTTCATTCAAGGCGTCCTCAACCGTCATCGTTTCCGCTAACTTAATCAGCTTGCGGTTTAACCTCATGGCCTTCTTCTCACCTGTCGATAATTTGTTCGGA
The DNA here is from genome assembly GCA_032355825.1 of Melanodrymia aurantiaca. Taxonomy (NCBI): domain Eukaryota; kingdom Metazoa; phylum Mollusca; class Gastropoda; order Neomphalida; family Peltospiridae; genus Melanodrymia; species Melanodrymia aurantiaca. Next base: position 23,660 of record JAULBR010139401.1, read on the forward strand.
CTCGCCGCCTCAAGCTGCTGAATCTCATCGGCATAATCGCGTCTGTCTTCTGGGGTTATCGCTGAGTTAGCAAAGAATGCCTTCTCCCCGCCTTCTATACGAGCAAACAATCGCTCCTTAATGCGAGGCAATTCTTTTGAATCAACTAACCCCGAAGATTGGTTTCGTTCAAGCTTTAACTCCTCATCTTTTATCAACTGCTTTTGAAAAGAATTCGCCGTACCCGCTTTAGCCGCATCCTTCGCTTGAGAAAGCCCTAACGCATTTTTCTGAGCCATTGTTAAAGAATCAGTGCCGTTTTTCTTCGACACATACTTCGCCCGTTTAGCCTGCACATCATACTGCTCACCCAGCGCCTTCAACTGGTTCGCATCCTTCGATTTGTAATACCCGGTTAACGTCTTAACCGCGTTAAGGTCGGCATAACTGCTGGTGCCATCCGCGCCAATCGTCTTATTAAAACGAGAAAGCAGTTGTTCGTTTTTACGCCAAAACTCGGGATCATTAAAATCTTCCTCATTCAGTATGCCGTCTTCACCTACATCCAAATTCAGGTATGATTCCACCTCAGCGGCACTCTTTCTGGGTTTCCCCTCTCCCCCGACCGGACTCTCCCCCAATTTCCCTTGCGCCGACAACTCCATCAGCACCTTCTTGAGATATCCCTGATCCTCTGGCGCATCCAAATTCAACCGCTCAAATCTAACCAAGTTTGGAAATAACCCCCTTAAACGTGGATTATCTTGAAGCGCATTATTCATGTGGTCTGGGTTAAAATCCGCCCCTTGCCGATCAAACGCCTCATTCATCTCACGCTTGGCCATCTTCCCCAGTAAGCGATCATTCTTTTTCTCAGCCACCTTCAGTCGTGCCTCAAACTCATTACGAACCAAATCCGCATCGGGCTGAGTGTCTTGCTGATACTGAGCCTCAACCAAATCGCTCGCCCGAGTCTTCTGAAGTTGTGCCGCCGTCTTGCGATCCTTAACGCCAGCGGAATAACCGGAAATGCCTGAACTAATCGCGTTTAAAATATTATGAGTTGGCATATTATGTAGTCCTCATATAATCATCGAGCAGATTCGTTTTAGGTGCCGAAGATTGCTGAGGCGTTCCCGTGAATTTTTTCGTCGGCATAACACTTGGCGTCTTACCCGTCGGAATTAACTGCGCTGCCGTTCCCACCAAATCAGCTACCGCCTTACCCGTATTTGCAGAGTCCAACCTAGCCTGCGCTTCACGTTGAGTAAAAATATCCATCTCTTGACGATTATCTGCCCCCGGAGACTGCAATCCCAAACGCAAGAAATCCATCTTCTTATCCTGTACGGTTGTCCTCGCATCTTGACGAATCTGCGCCTTGCCCTCCGCCTTCGCTAACTCAGACCGAAACGCAAAATCCTGCTCCAGACCTGACCCTTCCAAATTCCGTTGCGCCACAAATTGTCGCGTCTGCACACCGGCTCGCTCAAAGCCCTGCTCCAATGCCAAAATGCCCGACGCCGCATACGTCTCCGGTGTCATCGTCTTCATCGCATTCGCCATATTTTCCTGCACACCGCCAAAAGTGTCTTCCCACCTAGCCCGTTGCTCACGCGCCAAACGCAACTGTTCCGCCTGCGCCTCCCCCGCCGCATCATCCGCAAAAAATGAAGATGCCAAACCGCCAATGGCCCCGCCAATCGCCATGCCCCCCATCGGCCCACCAATGAAAGCACCCGCTGGCGTCAAACCAATACCCGCGCCAATGATCGTCCCTAATCCACCTAAAGCTTTATCCATAATCAGTTTCCTAAAATGTTAGCCGCCCGTAAGGCCACTAATGTGGTGTCTAATTTATCTGAAAGCGATTTTACCTGCGCGGCAAGGGCTGTTAGTTCTGTTTGATCGTAGGCGGCGCTTACCGGGCTTTGCGTAATCTTAGACGACGCCACCGCACCCTGAGTGGTATTGATCGTGGACAACGCCACCTGTTCTGCTAATTGTTCCATCGCCCTAACCACCGTGTTAGGGTCTCCCAAAGACTTAGGTGTCGTAATCCTAGCGGCCATTTTGTCGCCCCATTGCCTGCCACTCAACTTCGTAAACAATGCCGGTGCCAACGATCTTCACCTGACAATCAATTGCTCGTTGCTTCCCTTGCGGCACCACCACATCAAAACTATCCCGACCTGAAATGGATTTTGTTACGACACTCGTTCCATTTAAAAATATCTCAACCGTAAATGTCCCGTTAATAGCCAAATAAAAGTTCTTATAAACCTTCCTATTCGCATGAGCGCCTTCGGTAAAAACAGGGGATAAATACGTTAGCGTTAAATCATTACTGCCCCCAAATAATCGGTAAAGTGATGACCCTATTCTGACCTGAACAACACCATCGACAAGCCCCAAACCCTCCGTCGCTTGAGCCATCGTTCGGAAGCTGCCATCATTCAAATCGAGAATAAAAATGTCTGTAGCTGAGGCGGCGTAATACACATTATTGCTCACCACTGAACTCAGTATCGCTTTATCAAAAGGCGCAAAATTATCCTTCGTTAAAATCTGAACATCCCCGCCCGTCGTAAAACATAAGCTCGTTCTGGACTGAAAAATCACCCCATTTTTGAGTCGTTGATAAGATTGATCCGAGATGCAGCCATACTCCCCGCTGACTAAAGATACCGAGTACTCACTCGGCGTTCTGCCCGTGACAATATGCGTCGTGTTTTTAGTGCAAACGATAATTCCGTTAGCGCATTCTGAGATTAAAGTGATTGGCGTATTGAACTGAAGGAAGCTCGCTTTAGGCCATGCGAAAACTTTACCTTGAAGTGAATAATGCAACTTATGCGCGACGGAACCTAAAATAACACCACTGGCTTCCGCTAAATTGGCCAGCCCTGAAGGCGCGATATTAAAGGTCTCTGATCCCAGTAAAGTGCCGACGGCTTCGGTCTCTCCAACCCGATCAAGATGAACGCCTGAGGCATTAGGTATCTGCTCAAGTAATGTAAACTCTCCTAGATTACCGCCGACTCTATACACTCGAATGTGAGTCACACCGGGAATAGCGGAGGCGACGAATGTTAAGCTGACCATGCCCTCATCAACGACAAGCTCTGAGGTTAATGGTGATGGTCGAGACTCCTCCCCCGTATTGAGATTGTAATAGGTGTACACATAGGACACTACCCCATCAACATTATCGACATTTCTGACAGGTTGAGCGTTCAAGTCCCCCCAAGCATCTGAGCCAGTAGAAGGAGGAGTAAAGGCCACTGAAGGGGTCGGCACTTCCCGCCATTGTTCGGCATTCGTTACGTCAACAAACTTTCTTAGAAGCAAATTCGCCACGTTTGGAACGCCTGATAAATCTTCTACATCATAGAAATTAAGAGTCGCAGGAGTAGGAAAAGTGAATTCGGTGAAAGCCGATTCAAGCCCCGCTGTCACACTATATATTCTGTAGTCTACCGGCCGTCCAATGGGATGATCATCCAAAAGATTGGGCGTTGCTGGTGCAACGGCATTACCTGAAATGTCGTAAACGGCATCGTACGCCGTAATAACGTTAGCCGCATTTACTCCGAAAGGCCGAAAAATAGAAGCGACCAAACGGTAAGTCCCTAAGTATTCACGATAAACTTTTACAAGGGCATGCTGAGGCATTTTCACTTGAATGCGAAACCGATTAGTCCCTAAACTAGCCGCCCCAGTCCCATTAAACTCTCGATAAGGTGTTACGTTGTTCCCTAAGAGCCAGTGAACTTTATAGTTTCTCACCCCGTCGGGAATATCCCCTGTATTATCGAATCCGGCAATATTGCTAATGTAGGCATATGCGCTCATAATCAAATCAGGAGCCGCCGCACGATTAATCACAGACACATTAGCAGGCGCGGCAACTGGCGCAGGAATCCCGACGGGTTTAGCTAAAATATTGTCATCGCTATAAAGCGTCCCAGACACATCCACGTAGTAATATTGATTAATATAAGTCACGAATTGAGTCTTGGCTGCTGAGCTAATCAAGAAAGATAACGTGTTATCGAAGTACCTAGAAATGCCCGTGTAATTAACGGCGCTCAAACGCTTAGACGATTGCAACGCCTTAGCATTAATGTCCGCATTCACCAACTCAACCGCCTCATTCACCTGAAGCTTAGACGGCGCGATCTTCTCATTCAGCCCCGCAGAAAAATCCGAAATTTTCATTTCATCTTACTGCCCATAGAACTGCCCAACCAGAACCCCATAATGGTTGGAATCACCGCCGTCAACAAACCCACCGTCTGAGGATCAATCGTCAACTTCCCCGCTGCCGTCATATACAACATGCCCGCATAGAAAACGAAATACAACGTACTGATATACAGCAAAGCCGCAACCGGGGTTTTCGGTTTCTTAACCGGAAATTCATCGTTCACTTAACCTCCTCCTAAATTAAATCACCCGGTTGTAATAAGGCACATTTCGCTGCGTCTTCGTGGCCGTCATCTGATGACGGCTACGATCCTCAATCGCATCCTGAGCCAAGCCCGAATACACCCCTAAACTGTCTTGAGCCTGCGCCCGTCGATCCACATCCTTCACATCCCGCAACGCCATTCCGATCACATACTGCTCCATCATCGAATGGTACTGCGGCGGAATCTGAAACGCCGGATAAACAAAACTCCCTGCATAACCCGCCAAAACCAAATTGTCCGGTTGGGCTAAATGGTGTATTCGCAACACCAATTCATTCGCAGGAAAGCCCCCCGTCGGCGCAACCAACATCGGATAAACACGCAACCGACTTGGGGCCATCCGGTCATAAACCATCGCCACAATCTCCGGCCCCTCGTCACCTTCCCAGCGACTCCCGAATTTATCGTCCATCTCATCGTGCGTATACATCAACAAAATCGAATCATCAATCAGCTTCATCACACGCGAAATTTCCAACATATTCACCGGCAATAACTGAGGCTTAATCGTCGTCGTCACCGTCACATCCGTGCGCGTTTTCAACAACCGCGCCCTGAGATTAATATCTTCCTGCGCCTTAGAGAACAACCGAACCAACCGCGCCTCCGTCCACTTCGCCGACTCCTCATCCCCCAGCGCATACCGCACATTCGTAATCGCCACTTCCAAAGGATCAGTTCCAATCGCACTGCGCGGCACAGAATGAATCATCTCATTCGCATCAGCCACCACCTGAGCCACCAAGCCCGAATACATCTCCAAATGCTCCTTCCCCAGCGCCCGATTCGCCGTATCCTGATCATCACGCAAGGCCATGCCCACAATAAAATACTCAAGAATATAATGGTAAACCTCCGGCAATTGCGTCGAAGGATAAACCCAAGCGCCCAACGAACCCGAAAGAACAAGCGAGTCAGACTTCACCAACGTATACACCGTCAAATCAAACGCCGTCCCATTTAAAATGGGATACACTTTCAACTTTACCGGATCAATACGGTCGTAAATAATCGCCTTAGCCACTGGCCCGGTTTTCGACTCCCAAGCCAAGCCCAGCTTCTCATCTGCCTGCTCATGCGTCAGTATTTGCAACGGCCTCTCCGCCGCCAACACCCGCGTTACCAACCGCGTATTAAACGGCAACGTTTGTGCATTCAACAACGGATCAACCGTCAAAGGAATTCGCTGTTTTAAATACTTCGTGCGGATATTAAAATCTTCCTGCGCCCGAGAAGCCAAGTTAACCAACCTCGCCTCCGTCCAACGATAAGCCGCAGGATCATTATCCGATAACGTCTCCCTAGCCCCTTCTATAATAGGCTGAATCGTCTTCGCATTAACCAGCGGAACAATGTTACCGAACGTCGTAAACCCCAAACCCGGAATATTAATTTGTCGTGACATTAAGTAGACGCCCTCATCGCTGGATTAATATTAACGGACTTGCCGGACTCATAAGCGCCGACAAAAACCCGTCCCGTAAACGCCCCTTTCGCCGGAAAATTCGCACTGAATGACAACCGAAAACTGCGTGATCCGACCGGCGGATTAGCCCACGCCGACACCCCCAGCCCCGCCGTCAACGCCACCGCACTTAACGGCAACCGAGACACCAACCGAGACGTCGGCGTGTCTAATTCCAACCAACAATTATTCACCGTCAATGGCGTCGTATAATTCTCAATGCCCTCAATGACAAAAGACTTAACACCGGGTTCATCGACATGACCCGATACCGGCAATGATCGCAACGCCAGCGAAGGGGAAGAATAAGGCGTGGGATAAAAAGCCAAACTTAAAGGCGTATCAGACGCAGAATCACGATACCCGCCAACCAAATAAATGCCTTCAACCGCCCGACACACGCCCTCCTGACTTTTCACATAATCCAGAAATGTCTTGCCCTGAACGGTACAGCCGATAATCTCAATACTGATTTGGGATTGGATATCGCCCGAACTCACACTGAAATTATTGGGCAATTTACAGCCATAGAATTGATACGTGTCGCCGGTTGAACTGCCGGAATTAGAGTTAGTCATCACAATTAACTGCCCAGACGTATTAAACGTACAACCCACCGCCAATAGCGTTTCCCTGCCTAGCACTCGGAATACCCCCGCGTTGCTCGCGTTAACGGTACAGCCGAAAAACTCGAATCTGCCTTGGCCTAGACCAATAGAAAAGTCATTACGACTAAGATTAAACGTGGTATTCACATTGCGACAAGCGAATCCCGCCGAGTAATAATCTGCATCAACGTAACAGTCAATCAGATTGACTTCTCGACTAGCATCTAGCTGATTATTACTCTGAAACTTCGCCCCATGATATTGCTGATGACCGTTAAGAAAAATACCCCCCGTCACCTCTATCAGATTATTCCCACTGGCCCCTTGCGGCGCATATTGCCCCGTAATTTTGTCCACCACAATGATAGAAATTGGCCGCGATGAAGACCCGACTATCCCCGTTGAAACCGATGACCCCACATTAATATTAGCTGCCTTATCCACCAACACCCGCGTCGGCCCCGTTGTGGCCGCATTCGCAGCACTCACCGCCTGCACGACGGACACCGTTGCCGTGTTCCAAGGAGCCGGAGCCGGATCAGCAACCACATTAGCATCACAATAAGTCAACACATGAGACACTACGACACCTCCAATTCAGGGTTAATGATGCAGAATTTGCCTGCTTCATTCGTGCATAGCGTCACAACGGCTTGGTAAATCCCCGCCACCGTCGTCACCAACGTCAAGGTTAATGCGCGAGACCTGACCCCTACTGGCGCGGCCTCCCAATCCGCCGTCCCCGTTCCCGCCGAGACATTAAGATTGCCGGGGGAAACTAAATCCTGAGACGTGGCAACAACCTGCCCCGCCCCAACCACCGATAGAAATAGCGTCTCTTCATTCAACGGCACCGTAAAATTCTCCAGCAAATCCACCTTAAGATTGTGCGTCCCCGCCGGTAAAACGCCGGATATCTCAAAGCTTCTTAACGGCACCTCCGTTGAGCAAATAGCCGAAGGGGCCAGCTTCAATGAAAGATTCTCTTGCGTGTCCGTCAGCTTAAATCCCGCGTCCAAATAGACATCGGTTATCTCCTCACAAACGCCCGTCTTCGATGCCTCAACATTTATTCTAGGCTCTGCCGAGGTAAAACAATTCGTCAGCCGGTAAACATTCTGATCCGCAATCGCGTTATTAAAATAAGGGATTCCCGCTGTCAACTCGCATGCCGTCAACACCGTTTTTTGGCCTATATTATTTGGCGTCGGGTTGATATCAAACAAAGCGACACCGTAAATTAGCTTGCACTTTGAGAAGTGACTGTTCCCCCAAGACCGTGATATTTCTATACAAGCCAAAGTCGAGGCAGAAATGATTTCTGTATTATGGATATTAACCTTGGCCAGTCTCACCTCAATAGCGGTAGATGACGTCGAATCCAGATTCATTCGGCTGTCTTTAATGATCGTTACGCCGCTATTGAAAACAAATCGCGCCATCTCAAAATAACAAGTATCGTAAGTTATTTTGCAGCCGGTTAGCGTTAAACTGTTATGCGCTAAGTGCAGACCATAAACGCCCGCGCCTATCGAATTCAACCCGTTCCCTCCGGTGAAATTCGGCGTCCCTGACCCGTCCAGATTCGTTGGCGCATACAATCCCGTCAGCTTGTCCACTAAAATAGTCTGTGCGGGATAAAGCCGCTGACCGGCTAACGATGACGAGCCACCTCCCCGATCAAACGTCGCATTCTTTTCCACATAGACCAAGGCAATCTCACCCGGCACCAAGGTTGCCCAAAGTGAGCTGGCCGTCTGATAATTGGTTAACGCATCGTCCCAATTATCGCCCGTATTCAAGCCGGTCGCGTTGGAGTCAAAGTAAATGATTCTGTCCATCCGTTACTGAACCCCTTCTATTGAGACGGTGAAAATGGCCATTTAAAAGAGTCCTGCCACCGCATCCACCAACGCTTGAATAAGCTCACGCAACCACACAAACAACCCAGACGGCGGCTCAGGCTTCTCCACAACAAAAGGCTCAGAGTGGGCAGACACGTTACCCGTAGAATTCTTAGCCGTGGCGGTGTAACTGCCTAACGGACAAGGCTTAGGGCCAATCACCACCTCAAGCTCGCCTGCGGTATCGCCCACCTTATCGCCGTTGATATAAACTTGGTAAGCCACAATATTTTCAGAGGGCGATGCCTCCCACGACATAACACACTCTTTATCGTCAGCGTGACCCGGCGCACAAACGGCTAACAGTAAAAAAGGGTAAACGTATCTCATGGCATTTCCTTCTGTTAATTTCAGGGTTAACGTAAAATAGCCTCGGCTCATCACCCTTCCCAAATTAGGCGCAGCTCCCATTAATCGGTCAGCATAGGAAAGGCAAATAACCTACCGACATGAAAAATGAAAGCTGCTAAAACGGATCGTTAAAGTAAAATAGCCTCGGCAATCGTGTAATCGCCCTTAATGATTCTTACATCGCCCAGTGTTCCGTCAAAATTCCCGGCAACCACATCCCCAGAGCCTAGCGTCATCTCCGTAGACATCACCCAATCCTCTAACGGCGTTGCCCCCGAAGGCGTTGCTGTAACACCATCAACGATTAATTGCAGACCATTCGTCGCAGATTTCAAAATTCTTAAGTCGTAAACCTGATTAGCCACCGGCGTCAACGCCATTGAAGCGCCATTCGCCGTGCCACCTACTGCGGAAGTTGACGCCAACACTATATTGCCACCAGAAAAGGAAATATTAGGGCCGCCAACCGTCGAACTCTGAAAGCTAATAATTCGCCCCGTCACCGCCACCGTCTTAAATGTCGCCTTCAAAATAATCACGACATCATTCTCCAGCCCAGCGGGAATCGTCTTCTTACCCACCGTTTTTCCCTTCGTTCTCGCAACCCCGGTTGTCAGCAATCTTTGTGTCGCCACGTCGCCCGTTTCTAACTGCACGTTATCTGCAAACACAGCGTAATTATTCAAGCTAATGTAACCAGGTCGAATCAGTATTTGAGCCGAGCCTGAGACCGGCGCAATAAATGACATCTTGATCCGGTAAATGCCATCCTTGATCAAATCCAGAGAAAAAGAGGATAGCCCCGGCATGTGGCTCATTGTCGGGACGCCTGCCGTCCAAGTAAAACCCAGTGTTGCGAATGTTCCCCCACCACTAACCCAAACTCGTAACTGTGTTCCCGTTGAGTTATCGTTTTTAATCTCGGCTGATAACGTATATTCTTGGCCTGAAACAAAAGAGAACTCACCTGTATTAAGTGAGCCACCCGAATTCGCTCCCTGTGCGACCTTCGTCATGGACAAGCGACCGTCCGAGCCTATTGCCTCATTAGCCGTGACTATAGTTCCGCCGCCCCACGAATTACTCCAATCCACAAGACTGCGTGAATACATCAACAGATTGGTTCGCTCAGGACTGTAATATCGATACGCTGGCTGATTAGGCAATATCGCCCCTACCGCATCCGTAATGACACCCGCAGCGGTCATTGTCGTGGCTAAAGCCGTGGTAAAATACTGAATATCAGGCACTCCCGCCCCGTGATTCCCAGACCCCACAAACTCAGACGGTATTAACTTATCCGCCGGAAGTGCCGACGACTTATTTTCTAACTGGAAATTAACCGGTGCCGCGTTAACTTGAATCACTAAGGATTGAGCTGAGGGTATCGTAAAAGCCAACCCCTTCTCCTCACCGGCAGCGGCCACCACCGTACCAAAGCCGACAACCGTGACCGACCCCGCGCCCCGCAGACGAAACACATATTGACCCGCAGGCCGCAACGCAGACTGAGTGACCGGCATTTCAGGCGACGAAAGCAGATTAACGACCAACCTAGAGCCGGGGAATACCGCCTGATTCTCCAAGGTATACCTTAGATTACCCGCGTAATTATTATCGGAACTTGCCCCCTCAGTAGACGAAAGATCCTGCCCTGTCTCTGGCAAAATAGACACCGTATTCGCCAACGCAAACACCAACGGACTAGGGGGAACGCCGCCCGATGCCCCGTGGTTCTCCCCATGGTACAAGCCCATGCCTAAATTTACGCCAAGCTTCGTGCTATACATCGGCTATCAAATCGCCAGCGGCGATGGTTGTCCCTCCCACACTGACTTGATTAAACAGGCCAATCAGATCACCGCCTGACTCAATGGGAAACGTCTCGGTCGTCCCATCTGCCATAATCACCGTGACATTCCCATCCGCGCCAGACACATTCTCTAAGCGGCGAATCGTCATAGACTCGTCAAGGTGCATAATCTGAACACCCAGCTTACCCGTCATATAAAACTTGTGTAGCGGCACTGGCGACAGATTGTCAAAGTTACTCGACAATGGCCCGTAAATATCTAACTGATGAATACGCATAAGTGATCCTTATGGTGAAAAAGAGGGGTTATTTCGACATAATAGAAATGTTATGTCGAAATAACCCGATAACCTGAACATGAAAAAGGCCAGCCCACCGCAAAATGAACCAGCCTAAATCGTCTTACGGCGCGTCTGACATATTCGTCAAGCAACCTGAGCCTAACTCATACTCAAGATACTCTACGCTCAACACCGCATAACCTTGCGTCGGCACCGCCCCGGCAATAGTCGCCATCACTGACAACGCCTTACCTGAACCTGACTCACGAGACGTCATATTCAAATTCTTATGACCCACCGTTTGAACAGACATTGCCGCAAAAATATTATCCGCGCCCAACTTGCCCGTTAGCGTCATCGAAGTGCCTGCGTTAAACGCCTCCTTAACCCAAAGCGTCGCCATCGAAATAATGGCTTTCTCAGGAATCATCTGCAAAATAGACTCATCCAAAGACACCCCGAAATCCTCCGGCGTCAAAATAGACGTCGCAACCGACATGTGATGCTTCTGATTACGCTTGCCCACACGCGTACGATTAATAACAGCCATAACGTATTCCCCTTATGCTAATTTAGTGTCAACAGCGATAACGGAGAAATCCATGTCGGCAATCTTCGCGTCTTCGTAATCTGTATTTTCCGCTTTCAAACGGGTTTTTTGAATCTCAGTCCAATACTCCATCGCCGACTCAGACGTGATCCCGAAATCCGGAGACTCCTGCCACTTGTAATCTGGCATCTTGCCCATCGCCAACTGAACCGCACCGGCACCGACAATCACCGAACGTGCATAACGACTTGCGGCTGACGAGCTATAACCCGCCATCCCCTGCCAAACACTGTTCGTATCATCATAGCCACGTAAACCGGAAAGCTCCGTACTCGTATCTTTCAGCTCAAAACCGTCAGACGAACCGAAGAAACTCGGCGCTTCCAGAATGACCAACTTACCGACCTTACCCACAACGCCCGTCCACAAACGATTGTCCGACCCACGCATATCGCCTTGGGCTAACAAGTTTTGCATCGACGTATTTGTCCGAATTTTATTAGCAGTGAAGGGGTCAACAATCCAGAACCAAGCGGGACGACCATCAATACCGGTAGAGGCAAGCAATGGCGCACGTCGAGCGGCAGGCGTAGAAGAACCGAAAGCGCCGGTCATGAAATCCGTGCCTGTGGTTAAAGACGTTTCCATTGACGCGATCATATTGTAGGAGATACCCGCAGCAACGCCATTCAACTGAATCGAATGACTCGGCGCTTGATTGCCCTTAAAGCCCACCATCGTATCGAAAATGCTCTGATCCTTAATCTTGTAATACAGATCAGATAATTGACGACGAGAATGTGCATGCTGCGTGATATTCAAATCACCGATGTTCACCCCATCGAATTCACGACCGTTGTGGACGGGAACGCGGAATGATTTAACGGTAATACTGGAAGAGAATTTACGCTTATCTTCGCCCTTGCCGTAAGCCGTATCATTCCCCTCGATAGGCTTGCCGGTGAGGAAACCCGTCATATCAAACACAACGGTGTGACCATCAGTAGAAGAAATATTGTTTTCCTGATAAACCACCGAATTAGACGTTCGGCCTGTTAGTTTATCGAAGAACGACATTGGCTTGCTTTCAAGCAACCCATCTCGCATCCAGCCATTACGGTTTAACTGTGAATCTATGGATAATACGGCGGTAGCCATAAAATAGTCCCCTTAATTAGTGGGCCGACTACCTTATGGTTTCCCTGATAGCCAGCTAAATAATGTCGCCCTTGTTGTACGTCTGGGCTAAATCTTGATACTTCGCGCCCTCGGAAGGAGACGAAGAGCCAGCCATCTTCGAGAGATTGCTTTGGCCAGTATTCTTTGACTTAGGAGCGGTCGTCTTCGGAGCCTCAAGATAATTTTTAGCCTCTTGTAGGAATTCCTCAAACGTGATGGTTCCGTTTGCCAGCTTGTTTGATATCCGTGGGGGAATATCCTCATTGTTTAACGTAATACCGGGATTGTCGGTAAGGAATTCAGCTAAAACTGATTCTCGACGACTCACTTCGCTCTGCTCACCTGCCTTCAACTCCAGCGCACTGAACTCATCGTTCAATGCCTCTTTCGCTGTCTGCTTAAGCACCGACATTCGCTCAAACCACGCATCAGGATCGGCGTGCTTTAAAGACTCAAGCTCTGCCTGCTGATCAGCGGGAATGACAAAGGTTTGGCGCTCAGAGAGAGACGTTTTAAATGAATCCCGTTGAGCAGTGAGAACCGCATTTTCTTGTCTGGCTTTTGTATAGCCAGCCTGCGTATCTCGTCTGCGTTTATCTAAATTAGCGGCGAATTTCAGCTCTTCCGACAAAGGAATATCCGGTGTCGGCAAAAGCCAAGTGCCATCAGAATTTTGGGTCATCGCCTTAACGACTTCATTGACCTGTTGAGCAAAAGTAGGTGCTGGCTCAGGCGCTTGTTGCGTATCAACGACGACCTGAGTGCTGGAGGAATGATCCGGAGTACTCATGAAATGAATCCTTATATTTTGAGGATGTTACACTAACTATAGATAAATACCTATGGATATTGAGCTTAGTATAGCGTTTAATAAATGATAAAGGTAATTTAATAGACAAAATAAGGGCTATCTCTCATGAGTGATGAAAAAATATACAAATCTCAAATATTCAGCATCTCCATCAAAGGCCGTGATCGAAAATCGCAACAGCTTATTGCCAACGTCAAGCAAATGGTCGTCACCGAAGGCAAAGAATCTTTTAGTCACGTCGTCATCGACGCCTTAAGGGAGTACATGGCAAAACATCATGGAAAATAATAACGACAACAACGACACTGAAATACGGCTTGATAAACGAGCCGACCCCGAAGGTTTTAAAGAACAAGCGCTGGCTGATACCGCCCAAAAAATCAAAACGAAACGATTAGATCGAAAAGAAAAAGAAGAGATTGCGAGATTACGCATTAAAAATGGCATTCAACTTTCCGTCATCAAAGACACCATCGACCTTCCCTATTCCGTCCTATTAAACATGCGAACAGAGATCGAAGCGATGGACGTTTTGGCATCAGACCACGCCGTGGAAAAAGAAGTCGTCGGCGAAATAGTGCGTGATCTAGTCAAAGAAGAAATCCTCGACATTCAAATGCACGACCTCGCCGGTTCGCTCATATCAAAACTAGAGGAAATCTCCGACACCACAGAAACCGCCATCGAACTAGCCTCCTCCGTCGAATCCCTCTGCCTGCTCAGACAAGCGTTTTTTGGCAAAGGCACCGTCATCAACACCCAAGTGATTAACGCCAACAATCCCCCCGCCGCATTAACCGCAACCGAAAAATTCAGGGCCGCACTCAAACGCTAATGGAGGCACTCAACAAAAGCGTTTACGCCACCGCACTCCACGTCAATAACGACACGGATCGTCCCGAAGAAAACCCGATGATCTCGGTCGAACGACTCGAACAAATTTACGAAGGCATCGACATAGACCTCTACGTTTTATACGAAGAACCTGTCGATCAAGCGGACTGGGAAACGCGATTTCTCGCCTCAAAACTGTGGCGCATGAACAATCTATACACCGTCATCAACCGTCGCGCCGTCCGGTGTAAATTTGTCATGAACGACGCCCAACATATCGTCTACGCGGCAAGCATGCGCTGGTATCGCCTGCTCATCTTAAAGTCCCGACAACGGGGTATCTCCATCTTCTGGCTACTCTGTTTTCAAGACGACGTTATCTTTTACGAAGACGTCAACGCCGGACTCATGGCGCAAGGACTCACCGAAGCCAACAAACTATTGAAGCGCGCCAAACTCGCGTGGAATGCCCTTGATGGCAACATCAAATACTGGCTCGACGATCTTAAAGTGTCGATGGACAATAAATCAGAGATTGGTTTTAGTAACAGCTCATCTTTGTATATACAAACCTCCTTCCGCTCAGACACCCTTCATCGACTCCACGTCTCCGAGTTAGGAAAAATAGCCAACAACAACCCACAGCGAGTCGCCGATTTAAAAGCAGGCACACTCCAAACCATCCTACCCGGCAACCCCGTCATCATCGAATCCACCGCAGACGGCGATAACGAATTTCGTATCATGTGGGACAAAGCCGAAGAAAGAATGTTCGCCAATTCCGAACTCGGCCCAAGAGAATTTATGCCCGTCTTCCTCTCGTGGGTAGACGACCCCGATTGCAACTCAATGACAACGGAAATCATCACCGAAGAAGCCGCAGACTACTTCTCAAAACTCGAAGACGAACTAAAGATCACCCTCACCAGAAGTCAAAAAAACTTCTGGATCGACGCCTATCGAGAACTCGACGACAACGTATACCAAGAATACCCCGGCACCGCAGCGGAAGCCTTCTTAAAAGTCAGAGACGGGACATATTATGCGCGGCTATATAACAAATTTGTGTTTAGAGCCGGACGTGAAATCGCGGGTTTATACGATCCCAACCTCGACGTTTCTATCGCAATGGACATCGGAATGAATGACACCTTCGTCATTATTTTCTATCAGAAATGGAAAAATGAATGGCGCATCATTGACGAATACGTCAACTCAGGCGAAGACCTAGCGCACTACGCCAGTATTATTTTCAGTCGTGGCTATCACATCAACGTCGTTGACGTCCCGCATGATGCCAATGTTCGTGAGTTACAAATAAAAACCAAACGTGAATACACCATGAGAAAGCTCGGCATGACCAATCTACAAGTCATCGGCATCGCCAGTCGCTCATCCGGTATCGAAGCAGTCAGGCAAGGGCTACGTCATCTCTGGATCGACAAGAAATGCAAATATATCCGAAAGTGCTTACTCGAATACTCAAAAGAATATAACGAAAAATACGAAGTTTGGCGAGATAGCCCGAAAGCAGGCGAAGCGAATCATGGCGCGGATGCCGTGCGGATAATGTTCACCGGACGAGGGCTAGAAAGTGAAACGGTAGGTTCATTGAAAGTGAAGCGGACGAAAAAGAAACGAACAGGATTTTCCGTTTAAGATGCAGACCAGAGAGGTGGCTATTCTCTGGCCTGCTGGCACGAACGAATGGTCAATTCAAGTCCCACTAAAGAACAAAAATCAGCCTATAATCAAAACACGATCAAGAAACAAAGAAACCGCATAACTTATTGCTTATTTTAAAGAATATTTCAAATTTAGTCTGTATTTCGTCCCTTTTTAGGATGATTCACACAAAAAATCAAGAAATTTTATGGCCTGTGGTAAGGGTCAGAACGGAATAGCATCATCAAAATCAGCCGAATTCCCCCCTTGAGGTACTGCTACTGGTGCCGCCGTTGCTGCTGCTTTCGCATTATCATCACTCTTCGAGTCCAACATCTGCATTTCCCGCGCATTGATCGACGTAAAATACTTATCCTCCTTCTTACTCACCACCATCTCGCCAATGATCAGAACCCGAGTGCCTTTCTTTAACCACTGCTGACAAATTTCACCCAACTTACCCCATGCCGCCACATTAACCCAAGTGGTCGCCTCCTGCTTCTCACCGTCCTTATTTTTCCATGATCTACCGACCGCCAACGAAAAATTACACACGCTATCATTGCCTACATCACGCGACTCTGGGTCTCTGCCTAGCCTACCGATAAACATACATTTGTTGAGATCATTCGCCATCAATCACATCCTTTTGGTTGAACTTTATTGCTAGTTTAATACGGTCTTTCTATTCCCGTCGAGAACATAAGCCTCAACCGATTCCAGACCCTCTGAGTTATAAACTCTAGTCTCGAAAATTTTAGCCGATTCCGTTCTTAATTCTAGCGGAATAAATTTTGAATCTAAGATGCAGGTGGGATTTATTTCATAGGCTCCCCCGCCCAGCATTTTCAAAATACCCGCTTTTTTAGAAAGCTGCAAAAGATTATTTGCGCTGATTAAAGGTCTTTTATCTTCAGGGTCTACCTTTGACATAATTTCCCTTTTTTCGGAAGGCGTGAGGTATACCCTATATTTTTCTTCGTCCTTAAAATATTTCGCTTTCATCAGTACATGCAACAAAAATTTTGTTTTCTTATTTGGGTCAAGCGGCATCTTAGACATCGTTTCATAATACATATTAAAGTAGTTATTCATTTTCTACTCCTTACCTTTTTCATTGTTTTGCCGGTAGTCGCGGTTACGGTTGTTTTTATTTTCCCGGCCTTATCGTAATTTGTCTCATGATAAATTAACTCTGAACTTTCTCTCAAGTCTCTTGATATATGTTTGTCATATGAAAACACCATAGGGTTCATAATATAGGCACCGTCCCCTTTAGATTTTATATAGAGTGCCTTTTTTAAAACGGCAATATACTTTTCAGCCTTTTTTGAGTAATTTTCATCTGATCCGCAAATATCTGAGATTATTTGTCTTTTTATTGCTGGGTTTAAATTCACAATATTATGCCTATCTTCCTTACACCATTCCATTCTGTGGAGCATATGATGTAAGAACATAGTTTGGTTATTTGCAATCTGAGAAAGCTTCTCTAGATTTTCATCATACGTCATATATGGGCCTGTCATTTTCGCTTAGCCTGCTTCATACACATTTTGTGGCAAAACATACTTTTAATTTAAAGATAAGTCAATTTTTAATTAAACACTAACAGACAGTGATGCGTCAGCCTATTGATAAGTTGGGATTTCCCTACGGGACGTATGGATAAGTATATGGATAACGATAAAACCGTTACCCACAGACTTACCCACACTAAATCACATCTTACCAACAGCCTGTCGTGAGAGGTGAGTGATGAAGCTAAATTGCCTGCGGCGCAAACATGACAATTTTTTTCTTTTTTTAGAAGCAAAACAAGCAAAAACAAGCAAACTGAGAGAGAATAATAAATTTTAATTTAAAGGGGGTAGGCAGCGCTGAATAGGGTAAGGGCGAATACTGATGTGGTATTTGGGTTTAAACCGTGTAGAGGGCTGTTAAAATCTCTTATATCATAATTGATGTTTTATATTCTCGATACTTGATGTCGTGCAAAAGATATTGGCCGGTACTGCCGAGGGCGGTTTAGAGCATTTCGCGCTGCTCAACGAAACATTGTGTAGACATCTTTGCAAAAAAGCACCTTAAGCCTTTGATTTTAATGAAATTTCAGCAATAAGGTTCCCCGCTCCCAGTGGGGTATGTTCCCGCTTCCCACAGGGAACCTTCCATCTGTGGGAGCGGGGAACGTCCCCCGCTCGGACGGGGGAACATGGCCTTTTTGAGGGGTAAATTGATCGATTCTGAGGTGGGGAAAAGATACCCCGCTGGGAAGGGGGAACGTTCCCCGCTCAGGCGGGGGAACATGACCTTTTTAAGGGGGGGCATGTCTCGTTCAGGAAGGAAAAGATACCCCGCTCGGAAGGGGGAACATAGCTGTTCAGGAAGGGAAATATACCCTGCTCAAAAAGGGAAACGTCCCCCGCTCTGAAGGGGGAACATACCCACCTCTGCACAAATAGTCAGCAACAAACCCAATACTGAACTACCCTATATAGAGTGGATAATAAAAATTACTTTACTTAAGACTCATTTAAGACTTCTAAACGACAATGGACTAACGAAAGGAAAGGCAATGACGATTATTGAATATCACGAAGACGAACATGGCGGTGGATTCACCGGTTTCAGAGTGGCACGGACGATTGGGAATAATGACGACTATCAGCAAAAATACTTCTCGTTCAATCATTACTCTTACGGTAAAGCTAAAAAATTAGCCAAAAAACTCGACAAAAAATGGGCAGCGGAAGCAAAAGAAGTCTTAAAGACCGCCACAAGAAAACCTTACTTCCGACGTGACATTGGCGAACATTTCTTCGAAAAAGGGTTTAGAGCCTTTATCGCAACAGAAAATAAACAGAGAAAAGGTAACATAATGAAAACGTATTTTGTCCCCTGCTTCGTTGTCAATTTTCCTTGTCGCAAAGGCCAAATTTGTTTTCGTACGGCCAAACTAGGCTATAAACAAGCCTACAAAGCCGCCGTGAACAAATACGCTGAACTCAATGAATTAACCAAAAAAGACACCTCAGCGCTTCAAAAGAAATGCCCCGCTATCGAATTGTTCTCGCAGTACCTCTTAATCAAACTACGCAAACAAGGACACACCCTGTCCAAGAAAGCCTTAGTGACATTATTGAACGAATAACCAAAGGAACACCCTACATGCAGCAAGAATTCATGATGAAACTACAAAGCTGTGGCTCAGATCGTCAAAAACTCCTCGACCTCATGGCAGAGATAGATGCAAAAAAACGCAGCCTGAAATCCTACCTTAGCCAAGTGTCCAGCGAACCCGACGGTGAATTTAGTCAAGGTCGTCAACGCCAAATTAAAATTCGGAGAATAAAAGACAAAGGTAGCTTCTTGAAGGAAGAACGAGAAGCCGTACGCGCTAAATTGGGGTCATTGAAAGTCGATAAAAAATTCCTCAACAAAGCCACTAACAACCGCAGCCCCGCGTTTAGCCAAGCCTTCATGGTCGCCGCAGAAAGGTTATTATCGGAAGCGCAATTTCTTGAGATTGAAATGAAAGCCGCAGACATACTCTCAACCCAGTAAGCAGACATACCCTTTTATTATCGACGGAGTGAAAAACATGAGCACTAATGAACTTATTATGCCTGATGTTAAGAACAACTGGGCTTACAGACTGATAGGGATAATTTTATGTCTTGGCTCTTTTCTCATTTTATATGCCACTCATTCTGGCGTGTTTTTTTTTAGGACTTATTGGATTCGCCGAAAAGCTTTCTTGAAATGGCTAAAAATAAACGACCTTCCAGAGCCAACCATCATTATGGAATATAAAATATGGCATATAAACGACTATAAAATAACCTTAGTCAATAATAATATCTGGTATATGTTCAATGATAACGAATTGATTATAGGCTCGTTTCATTCGGGATTAATTGACACGCTGCTATATAATAAAATACTCAAACGACTCAGGGCATAACGACAACCTATCACTTGGAGTGATCATGTTTAAAGTACCAGAAAAATATCGAATAAAGGTTGGAGAGCATCGAAGTGAAGCCAGCTTTGGCAATAATGGACTTTTTTCTGTTCACTCATTAAAACTAAAACGACCCTTAACCGTTGTCGCTAGTGACGGCCAAGGTTGGGAGCATATTAGCGTTTCGCTGCCCAAAAGATGCCCTACTTGGGGAGAAATGAACATCATAAAAAATTTGTTCTGGGACGACGAGGATTTAGTCGTGCAAATGCACCCGCCAAAAATTAATTATGTTAACAACCATCCATACTGTCTCCATTTATGGCGGAAATTTAACAGCAATGATTTTTGCGACACCCCGCCGAAGATATTGGTTGGGATAAAGTGACAGACGGAACCCATGAGGTTGAAGAAAATGAAAAGCCCTGTGATTGGCGCGCTGAATTCAGTCTTGATGATGACATTAATTTCAGAACAAGTTGCGAGCACTTATTTTATTTTGACGAAGGTGGCCCAAAAGAACATGAAATGAATTTTTGCTGTTTTTGCGGAAAACCCATAAAGGAATGCTCAATATGTCCAGTGAATACCGATTAAGTAAAGAACAACGCGACGTAGAAAATCTCGCCAATAACATCATCGCCCTTTGCCAAGGACAGAATAGTTCGATATGCGTCTTATCCCTGATAATTGTCATTGAAAAAATTACCTTTTCACCGCAATCAAAAGACCCTTTCAAACGTCAAACATCCAGCTTATTGATTGATCAGTCCATGAGAATCAATGATTCCATGCGAGTGGCAAGTAAACTATTGAACTGATAAAAAAATTGCCCCCTAGTGCATAAATTTCGCCTATAATGCTGTACGTTATATTGTACCTGTACTTATATAGAGAGATTAAAATGGACGCCATAAGTTACACCGTTGCACGAGCAAATTTAGCAAAAACAATGGAAAAAGTGTGCAATGACCATCATGCGGTCATCATTACCCGAAAACGAGAATCTTCTGTCGTCATGATCTCGCTTGAAGACTACCAAGCAATGGAAGAAACCACCTATTTGTTACGGTCGCCAGCAAATGCCTTGCACTTACTTGAGTCAATTGCCGAATTAGAATCGGGTAAAGGAATGAAGCGAGATTTGATTGAATGAAACTGACAGTTTCATCAAAAGCTTGGGACAACTATCTTTATTGGCAAAGAACAAATAAGGCCATGATAAAACGAATTAACACCCTCATTAAAGACATACAACGTCGCCCTTTTGATGGCATTGGAAAACCTGAACCACTGAAACATGGGCTATCAGGCTACTGGTCACGGCGAATGAATGACGAGCATAGAATTGTCTATAAAATAGCAGAAGGCCATTTGCTTATTGCCCAACTTCGCTATCATTATAAATGATAAGAAATGGCAGAACTATTGCCCTACACGCGATGAAAAATGAACTGACTAAGCTCGTAAATAAGTTGTTTGCGGATAAATACCAATGCGGTGACGTTACCGCTATGGTCAATTAAAACACAGAACTTAAATCAAACGCCGCCTTACTAAGAGGGTTAAATTATCATGCAACTGTACCAGCAACGTGTAATAGACGAAAAGAGTGAGCTAGATACGAAAGCCACAAATTTAAGTGAGTTTATCGGGAATAACCCGTCATTTGACAATATCGACCATGAGGAACAAGAGCGAATGAAAGTTCAAAACGACATCATGTGGCAATACTCTGAGATTCTAGGTCAGCGCATCGCTGCGTTTTGATTTAGTTCTTTTTAACTGCTATGCAGATATTTACTTTGGAGATTAAAAAATGAAAGTTGAAAATTTATTAATAGAAAGAAAAGACAACTACGACAATGATTACCCGAATATGTTGGTAGGTTTAGTTCAAATTCGAGGGGAGCATGGAAAAATGGAAGTTAAATTATCCAACGCTGTCGTAGCCAATATTTTTTCTTTAGTAAAAGATGATGTGCAAAAAGTTGCTAATTATAATGCCTCACAAGCTAAAGATGCAGTATCTGAGGCTGAAAACGAAATGCCTTTATTAGGGGGTATTTAATACCATGATAGCTGGCCAACTCCACTACTAAGTGAGAAATGGCGTTACAACGTCGCGCATAAACGGACGACCGATTCGAGGTTAAATTAACATAAGGAAATTGCAATGTCGAAAAACACCATTGAAATAAACTCACATGAAAAGACTGGAGATAAGTAATGCCAACCTATCAAATCGAAAGAGATATTACGCGCGCCAGCGGGACTCAGACATTTACAGTGAAAGCAAAAAATGAACTTGAGGCAAGGGAGAAGCTTGCAGACGGCCTCGGTAAATTTATCGATGAGGAGTTAATCGCCGAGGGGCTGGCCCCTGTGGATGAGTGTGAAGTTTACGAAATATAACGTCGCCAATAACCGGGTGGCTAACTAGAAACTATAAAGAAAACTGCGAGCATGAATACAACGAAAAACCAACCAACCAACGCTGAAAGCCACTCCGAATCAATTGGCCTTGTTACGCATTATGACTTCGGTGACTTGGTTAGCATTGAACAACAACGATATGGAGTCGAAAACCAGTATTACACTTACAAAGTTATTGGGTCTTTTCGCTCAAATTCCTACCGTGAAGTACCAGTAAACGCCAACTCTCCGGGTCTTATTCAAGGAGATATTTGCGATGTCATTAGAGTTATCTGTCGCGGTGTTGTTGAAGACAAGGTCGAGAGGTTTCGTACTCAGGACGTAAAGCCATTTAAGCAAGCAAAGAAAGTAATAGCGAATGACACAATAAGAGAGATAATCCAAGATGCGCACATGGCTGGTCAAGCTGATGCCGGTGCTGATCCTGAATTTGACAATGCTCAGTGGTATTGCAATAGTTTATTTAATGTATAACGACTGAGTTCAGGGGCCAATGGCCTCTAGGAGTTGAATCGAAAATGACTGAAACTACTAACTTAAAAGATGAGACAAACGGCGCGGCCATTGGTCGCCTGAAACGACTTGTTATACGTTTCCATGACTTAGATAACCTCAAATACCAGTGCGATGTTTTGAAGAAAAAGCACGGGATTATGGGCCAAGCATTTGTACGGTTTC